>NW_024121421.1:7198064-7226840 GCF_016745375.1 Pimephales promelas
TAAGACTTTGGCTAATTTTCAAAAAAGCAAATTGAGATATTTTAATGAAACATAAGAGGTCCATCCATTGAAAGTCCAAGTAACCAAATCCAAAGTCATAAAACGAATCCATATGATGCCT
The DNA here is from genome assembly GCF_016745375.1 of Pimephales promelas. Next base: position 7,198,186 of record NW_024121421.1, read on the forward strand.
TTATGACCTTTTTGGATCTTTTAAGTTTTGGTTAACTTTCAATAGAGTGACTGAAACTCCTCAGCCTTCATTTAATCTTATACTGTATGTCATTAAAATATCTTGATTTATGTTTTAAAAACTAACCAAAGACTTGTGGGCTTGGAACAACATGAGATCAAGTAAATGATGACAGCATTTTTATATTTGAGTGGACTATATCTTTAAGATTTTCATTTGAATGTTTTTTTTTTCAGGTGACATTACTGTACCTTTCAAAAAATCATAGTACATAGTCAGTGTAATGTAATGTATAATGCATCATTTGTGATGAAACAAAATTTTCAGTTACAGGTCAGTCAACTTTTAGCAGTATTCTAGAAGCTAAAATATGTGGAATAAAAGCTACAATTTAGATTTTATGGGGTTTTGAAATGAACTCTATTATGCACTAAACCTAGCATAAAGCTAATATCAACACCCCTCAATATACGAAATCTTTCAACTGGTCGTGTGTATGAAATCACAGGTCTAAATAATTGTAATTTTCTCAAAACAACAGAAACTGCATGACTCTGTTTTCCCTCAGGTCCACTGCCTTTACTCACAGACAAACCCAGAGTGTTTGAGTGATGAATGCAGGTGGAGGCTTCATTAATCATGTGGACGCAGAGAAAGGTCTTGGATAAAGGAAAGTGACATTAGCCTCGGTGTGTAATGCGAGAGCTTGAGGGCCAGTAAGGAGGTGAGTGTGTGCGCATGTACGTTTTGATTCTAACCAGGCCTGGCTTGTCTCAGCAAACGGCTTGATGAAGCAGGAAGTCATCCAAACACAAGCTATGCAGGCTGAACACTGCAAGGTGGTCTTGAACATGCGACACAAGCCCACACACAAAGATCTGCACCATCTGAAGAAAAAGATGCCAATGAGACATATCTATTATCACCCAATCTAAGTCCAGTTTTGTTCAGCATGAGTTTTTTTGGCTCGTCAAGCATAGCTCTAATTGGATGAGTGTGAATACATACTGAACATTTCAGGATCAGATTATGTAGACGAGAATTTCTTCCGTAGAATCAGGTATTTCATTTCTCATGTGTTCTGCCATTATTAGAAGAATACTAAAAAAATCCAACAACATTCTAATATATATCATAAAACAATTCAAATTTGACATTGTAATTAATTAGTACTGTTTTCTAAACAGAACTTTAAGATGGAGGAAAAGGTATATGTAAAAATAGAGGAAAAGAAGATGCACAATTTAAAATCCAATATAGACCGATGCCAATAAATAATAAAAAATCTCAAACATCGGCAAATGACCAATATGGTACAGATATATCATGCATCTCTGCCATTTACTGAACAGAGAGGTCTAGTTGTCATTACAGAAACTGTTTTTCTGAAGGAAAATAATAATTTAGTGAACAAACAGTCTTTGCTTAGGCCAATGGCAATGCTTAACCCTTTCCTTGCCAATGATGGCATTTTTGCATCTTCTGAAAAAGTACAGAATCTCCGATTCAAAACACAGGTGAAGAAGAAGCAGAAACGGCCAATACAAGCATTGCATATGCACATGTAAAATAACACGATCATCAAAAATTAAGCAGCATAAATCAAAACTGCCTAATGTTATCGAATGAAATGTCAACCCGGGACAAGGTGCAGGACTGTGCAAGCTTGGGGGTGTTGATGGACTCCATCGACTCCATCTATTCTGAATCCGATTCGGATGTAGTCTTTGACAAAAAAAATATGATTTTCTCAGCTTTTTGTTCAAAATTTTGCTTTTTAATGGAACTTAACCACATATATACTGTATATGAAGAGTTCAGATGCAAAAGCCTCTAAGTGCCATTTGAAATTTTCTTCTAAAATGATCATTTTTATCAAGCTTGTATATTTAAGATCAGTAATTTCACTTAAATGGCAATGAAGATTACCTATTAATTGCCATTTAAGTGAAATTACTGAACTTAAATATACAAGCTTGATAAAAATGACCATTCTAGAAGAAAATGATTCAAATGGCATTTAGAGGCTTTTGCATCTGAACTCTTCATATATACATATTATATATACTGTATATATATATATATTTATATATATATATATACATATATATATATAGTATATATATATATATATATATATATATATATATTTTTTTTTTTTCTTTTTTTTTTTCTTACTCCATTGGCAAATATTCTTGGTAACTAAATTATATTGCAGTAGATGTGTGCTTAAAACAAGCACAACAATCTCCCAAAAACACTAAAAACAAGCTATTAAAACAGTGTAACCAAATAAAACCATTTGCCAGTGGTCTAATAATGATAAATCAATGACAATTCTCTGAAAACAAGTCTTATCTTATGCAATTTTGCTTGCAGATTAAATGCGTGTCGTTATGAGCATGTTTAAACCCACACCCACCCACAAAATATAATTTTCAAAGTGAAACCATTGCATTTCTAACTCACACATGCACACTTTCTCCACCTCTAATGCATGCTTTTGTGAATAGCTGGCATCCATGAAAGGAAAGTGTGATCATGCCAACTGCAGACTGTGAGGATACGGGTGTGAGTAACTGTGTATGTGTGAGTCTTATTCCGAGGAATGAATTATGGGTGTGGGGTTGATACGACTATGGTCCTCACTGTATGGTTTCACATGTATATCTAGCAACGTACTGGGTGTTTACAGAGAGGGTTAAGGTCACAGTGACTTTCTTTATCTATATGCATGTTTGGAAAGATGGTTTTCAGATCAGAATATGCATCTGCGTGTGTATGTACGTTCATGTGGGTTTGCATAGATTCCTAGCGAGATGGCGCTGACTCAGGCCTACCCGTTCCAGCTTGGCCTGTAATCACAACCTCCAGCATGACGAGTGCAGAATCAGAGCTAAACTGCAGTCCATGGGCCTCAAAGCTCCCATAAATCTCAGTCTGCTCATGAGGGTGTGGTGGCCAGGGGCGTGGAGTAATGGCTGAATGTCAAACATGATATGTTAACAGCTGTAGATAGTGCCGCCCTGTGGGGCAGTTGCACTGATTGGCATCTAACTAATTTGTGTTCGGCACATAATACGTATCAGTACATGTGCAGTCTATTTTGACGGCTCTGCCTAACCAGAGGTTTGCCTGCCACCCAAATTCCAACATCTTGAAACATCAAGGAAATACAATGGCTTGCAAGGCTGCGACAGAATGGTGTTAAAGTTTTAAATAAGCTTAGGTTTTGGGCTATGGTCATATGATAATATAGCCTGACAACATCTTATCTAACAGCAGAATCTGCTTACTTCTGACATAAGAGTCAACAGCATTCACGCAGGTCTTTCAAAATAAAAGTCTAACACAGAAAAACATTTAGAATTAAGTTTTTTGGTTTCTTTAACTACCCACTCAAACCGTTCTTGCGACCCACTTATGAGTCGTGACCTACCAGTTGAAAAACACTAATCTAAAATATAGTACAGTAAATCAATATTACAATTAAAATAACCGTTTTGTATTTTATACCGGTGGCGGCTACTAAAACATTTTAAAATGTAATTTATTCCTGTGATGGCAAAGCTGAATTTTCAGCATCATTACTCTTACTCATTTCTAATAAACTGGTTTGATGCTCAAGAAACATGTCTTATAACCAGCGTTGAAATTGTTCTGTTTAGTATTTAATATAATTTTGAACTGTTAAGTATATTCACAACAGAAATGTACTTGACTTCTAAGATTTTAATAGTATACATAATTTTGTCAGGCCTGGAAAACACTATTTTAAAGTTTTTCTATAACTGTGGGAACTTGGACAACATGCAGCTAAAAAATGACAAAGTCTGTAGAATAAGGGCCCGCCCACACAAAGACGCGTTTCACTGTATACGTATACATTTTTTATAGTATTGGCGTTTAGTCCACATTTTTTGAAACCGGGTCCCAAAGTGGATAAATATGAAAACGACACCCTTGCGGTTTCGTGTGTACAGCCAATTCGTATATTTTGTGAAACGATGATGTCATCACATCATGTGTCGGCTGTGTCACACGCCATCTTCGTCTTCTTTTTTCTTGGTTCGTATACAGCGCGGAAGGTTATTCGCATGCTCAAAGTCTTCTACTCCGTGTATAGTGTATCTCTGTGGCGAAATTACAGCGCCCCATACTGGTCTGGCATATATACTACACCGTTTACAGTCGGTTTCAGTGGTTTCGTGTTTACGCAGATATTTCTTGAGACGACGCAGTGTTTACAGATTTTTTTTTTAGAACGAGGAAAAAAAATATCGGATAGGGAACTCACCGGCTTCGTGTGGACATGGCCTAAGTAAGAAACTTCACTGATGACATGAGAACATATAATGACACACACACACACACAAACAAAGGAATCCATAGAATCCATCATCATTAAATGCTGGAACTCATCATAACTGTTTGCTTTGGCTATAAGATTCACCTCAGGTGTGGGCTAACTCAAAAATGAATCCTGTCAAAAAAGGACACTCAAAATGCCTCTTAAATTGAGAACACCCAAGACGTTTCCAATCAAAGCCCATACACTCCAATTATTTCAATCAAACTCCACCGTGATTACTGAAGAGACCCAAGTGAGTGACAACTGACATAGCTTGACTCCGCAATCAACTGCAAAGTCCAGAGAGAGTTGGATGAGGCAAGACAAGATTCCTGCAGGCAGCCATGACAACCTAAGCCTCAAAATCGTGCTCCCAATCAAGGGAGGAATTTATTAGGGCCTCCGCTGAGACATATCATTCCCTGACTCATCACTGGGGATTTGTGGAATTCCTGCATTATCTTCTCTATCTTTCATTTGTTTTTCCTTTCAACTGGAAGGTTCTTCTTTTCTGTTTTATCTTTCTACAGTCCCGAGTGTATGAGTGTTGTACAATAGCATCCAACTTTTTCTTGTGCATGCACACACACACGTACCTTTCCACAGCCCTGTCTCCCGAGGGCAGCTCTTTTCTCTCTCATTATCCGGATCCCTCACAAGTCGACTTCACAAGACTCAACAAATTTTTTACTTGTTTTACAACTGATTCCCCTAATGTGTAATTACAGTACATGGCTGTGCTGCAACAAAAACAAACCTATACCACTTAATGTCAGAATACAATGCAAAACATAATGTTTTACAGCCCTGTCACTCTTTTCACCAAAGAAACGTACAATTATTAATTGCTCATAGATGTTGTTTGCAGCTTGCACACATTAAATCAAAGGCATAATAAATGATGGCCCTCGAACTCAACAGGCAGCTGCAGTTTTTTCAAACTTATGTGGAGGGAAAGACCATTTATTATGGAGGAATATAATAAGTTCGTTCCCCGAAGACAAAGCTCTCCAATCATTGTGACTGGATCGTACACTTGATTTCAGCGCAATAACAATTTTAATGTCCATCTGTACACGACTAATCATGGGGTCTGACAGCATATCTCATGGCGCTGAGACACAATTACACGTAAAAAACAAACAAAAAGATATTTACATTTTCTGAAGAAAAAGAAAACCACTACAATGCCATGGTGTTCTGGGCGGTTGTCAGGATTGCTATGTGGTTGCTAAGGTAGTCTAGAAGGTTAATTCCAAGTCTATGATATTGTGAGATTTGTGACACATGTATATGACTTTTAGTTTAGTTGTCACCATTATCTCTAAAGATTCCAGACAGAAAAATGATTGGCAACACCATAGATTAAGGAAAACATATTGACTTTCAGTGTTCCCAGAGTATGTAATTATGGTAACACTTTAGTTTAGGGTCCAATTGTCGCTATTAACTATTAGCATGCATGTCACTAGGATCTTGGGTATTTATTAGTACTTATAAAGCACATATTAATGCATTATTCTACATGACCAAATCCTACCCAATACCTAAACTTAACTACTGCCTTACTAGCTATTCATATTACAGTAATATTTATATATTCAGTGATAATATATAAAGTTATATATATATATATATATATATATACCATTTTATTATTATTTTTTTTATAAAGTGTAAAGTGTGTGTGTTCCACAAAATAAATTAAGTTATAATAGACTTTTGGGGTGATGTTTTAGTAAAGTTTTAGTGAATGATGAATGAAAAGAACTATCCCTTTAAGACTTTTTCCAAATCCCAAATTATGAGAAATACTAATAGTGACACTCTCCTAAACCACATTTTGTTTTACATTTAAACTTTGTATTTAAGTTTTTTTTATGTATTTATTTTTTATCTCTTGAAATGTTCCAAAACGTTTATGAACATAAAATAGATTTTGAACAAGACCACACTCATGTATTATGTATGATGTATTAAGTCAATGGTTTTTTTTTCGAAAGTAAATTACCTCACCCTGAGTGTGAGGGGGATTAGAGGGGGAAGTAATAACAATGTCAGCTAAGGTGACGGGATAAGGAGGTCCTGTAACACAAGTAACAGCATAATTAGTCAAACATGAGGTGACATGACAGAGGATTGAGCTAAACACACAGCTTCAATGTGGTAGTCATCTGATATACTGACGTTTTGAAAGGGAGAAAAATGATAGCGTGATACGGTGAAAGAGAGAAATGCTTCCGGTCGGTTCCTCACGTTTCCCCATTCATGTACAATCTCATCTTTGAATGGAGAGACGTGTGCTAGCCCCAAAACTGCAACCACAACACTGCAAGACCCAAAACATTTACATAATTCACACCTAAAGGCGTTCACACACTTGGTGGCTCCCAGTAAGAAGCATTATTATTTGAGTGCCTTTGCTAAATAGCACTTTTGCAGGGCTTTAAGAAAAGCTTCCAAGATGCAAAACAGATGGAAAAACTTTGATTACATCTGAAGAAGTGATTACAAAAGGGGAAGAAGATTTGAACATGAGGGATGAATAACCTTTAGAAAACTATCTGCTCTTAATGTGCAGATTTCAAACACAAAGGCGAATTTAGACAGTCGTTTCTCCTCTGCAGTTTCAGAGTTGGCCTTAAATGGGAACAGCAGGAATCTCTAATGGAAGCTTTTGATTTTGCCCTTCGGGGATGTCTCTATGGAAAATGCGGCACACTGTATCTCACATCAGAGGTGGAGCGAGTCAGCGGTAGACTCAGCAGACGATCTAAAAGAGCAACAAGCCTTGTAAATAATCCATAGTGGGATCTTTATTGTTCATGCAGAACTTTACTTATACAGTGATATTTAGTGCAATAAGCTATATTTATGTGATGCATCAGTGCCTTGAGGAAATACAACAGTAAATCTCCACTCTGAACCTCACTTTTTCGTCAATAGTCATCACAAGATGCTAAGCTTAAAATCAAGAGCTCCATCTAACCACATCCTTTGGAAATCAGCCCAGCTTCCTGAACAATTGACTTAAGAGAGTCAGTGGTTTACTGCAAGTCTAAAGCATTATCTGTCGAGTCTCATCTGATAGTTCTGCCTGAGATTAAGCCATTAATATTAAAAAAAATTCATAGATATGGGTGCAAACACGAAAGCAAAGAAAAACAAAACAGTACTTATAATGTCTCAAATTTTGGTGGACCTGCGTGCATAAAGCAAAACTCAGTTTTACAATGAACATTTTTTGATCGCTAAGCATTCACTTTTTAAAAAGAAAAAACAATGTAATAGGAACATTCAATACCTATTTTTATCCTCTCAATTACTCTCAATGGTCTAAAATCTCTCTACATGCCACTAGGAACATGGTGTAGCTTTCTTACATCTATTGTACAAAATACTACAGTCTGTGAATGATGATCTGATTTAAACATTGCACATTTGGTGCAGATATACCATTATATCTGAAGCATGTCTACAACAGTTTAAAAAAGAGTGCTTTTTTTCCTAAGAACATTCTTATTACAAGCTGCACATAATTAAGTGTCTATAAAAGAGGTAAAGACTTCTGCAGTGTCCAAAAGAAACATCTGCTTTATAATAACTGAGGAGGCAATGCAGATATACACTCACCTACAGGGTTGGAAAGGTGATCATCCATCCAGGAAAATGAGGAGGAGAGAGCGGGAACATTGATGGAGAGAGAAAGAAAGAAATAAAGATATTTAAAACATTTATTAACAGTGTCACATATGATGTATTTTCTAAAGAAACATCTCTAGGACAGTTTATACCAAAATATATAGGGGTATTATTTTTCCAATTAAAATAACTTATACGTTTTTTATCCACTAAAGATGTTTTTTTTTCTTCCAAAAAATCATTAGTTTTAAAGAATTGCTTATAATTCTTTAAACTTTTTAACGTGTCTGTTTAATTACCTTTTTTAATGTGTTAACATGCTATACCTGCCATTGATAAATTAAATTAATTCTGGTAATACCAAGGATAATTAAATGTCAAGCTCTTATTAACAATATGTACAAAGTACAATGGAGTTTTGGTACCTCCTGGAGACTAATAACATAAATATGCAATCCAATTACAACCTATACACACACACACACAAAATATATTTATTTTTGATGTAATATATACAATTTCTAAAAAATAATATTGTAGATCCATAAGGTGGAAATGTCTCTTTCATTTTTCTCATGGTCCACTGCAGTCAAGTGATGGCACAGCACAAAAGGCTCTTTGAGTTTGCTTTGGTCTAATAAAGGCAGAGAGCACGACCCAGCACCACCTGCCTCGTAAAATCAGTCACATGATATCAGTTATATGATCCCACCGTCTGGTCCGTGCAGGTCAATACTTACAACTCAGAGGTGAACTGACAGATTTGGAGAGCAAAACGGTGACATAATCATGACAGTCACGCGAGCAATCATTTACACACACTAACCAAAAATATTCAGCCGCAAATAGACATGTGTGCACGCTTACAGGCAACTACACTCTTATAAAGTCCCCCCCTTTCTTATTTGGTTTCGAAAAGAAAGACCTAGCCGGAAATAATTACTGTAATATCGAACTCGATCTTTTGTGGATATTCGCTTTTGATTGCCTTTAAGGATTTTTTCAACACATTTTCATTTGGAGCACACCCATTACTTACTGACTGCCGCACACTATTACTATTTATAAGAAATCTCCCTTTTTTCGCTTGCTGTCTCTCGGAAACTGCTTCCACAGAGCTACACTAAATTGCTTGCAGATTGGCTCCAAGTTTCAGTGCCAAGTTTGGATGGTGTAGATCTGGCTCCACGTTCGCTATAGGAAAGCGGAGGCTTTGTTCTGCTCCCTCAGCACACGCCAAGTCTTGACTAAAGAAAAACAACTAAAGCGCTTCATTTAATTTAATAGAAGGGAGACCTGTGAGTTCATCTGCCAGGGACAGAGGGCAGATATTATGGCATCACTTGAGTTTCATCTGAGTTTTTGTGTTGGATCAAAAAGTACCTTTAGTAACTCTAAAATGAGCAAATTTCGCAATTATTTTTTTAATCGTATTTAAAATCTTTACATTTTAACCATACAGATACCTTGTTAAATTGAACTAATTATACAATTAATATATCAAGTTAAAGATACAAATTTACACATTACTGTATAAAGTGAAAAAAGTGAATATATAACTTAACAGGACATGTAAACAGGTAATGTTTCTGTAAACTACTATAAATATTTGTATATGGCTTTATTTCCTATGTCATTTCTACCTTGCAGTTATGTATTTTTCTTTGTGTCATGGCTCGCAATAAAACAATTTTTTTTAAAAATATTTGTATATTAGTTTTTTGGAAGTAAAAAATATGATGCACCTTATAATTTACATTAAAAAACATCTAAAAAACAAGTTGGTAGATTTTTATTTTTATTTGGGGAAAAAACTGTAAAAAAAAAAAATTTTCACCGAAGTCCCTGTGTAACGCATCACATTGAAATATACAGTATATTATTTAAGATAAGTATTTTAAGTAAGTTTCAATATTACATTATCTATCTATCTATCTATCTATCTATCTATCTATCTATCTATCTATCTATCTATCTATCTATCTATCTATCTATCTATCTATCTATCTATCTATCTATCTATCTACAGTATCTATCTATTTATCTATCTATCTATCTATCTATCTATCTATCTATCTATCTATCTATCTATCTATCTATCTATCTATCTATCTATCTATCTATCTGTATATAAAATAGTCACTAAATGATATCTCATATTTGCTAAAACATTGTTTTCATATTGTTTACAGTGAATTTCTTGCAATAAATGTAGTCAGTACTGAAAATTCAGTGTATCAGTGTTTATGTGTTTGTGTGTTGCCCGAACCAAATTTTCTGGAGAGAGACAAGCTCAGACAATGGACAATTGTCTGCAAGAAGTTCCAGCAGTGCTTTCAGAAACACGTAGGCTATAGCTTCCATCCAGTTCTCCTGAAATATATCCCAAACCATATCTTGATTAGTCCTGTTTCCTCCCACAGAGGGCACAAGTTTGACTGAAGCTCCTTTCAATGACTACATGTAGGCCACATAAAACTCATTCTCCACTGAACATTCAAAATAAAAGCAATGGTTTACTCAAACAAACCAAACAGCCACTGCTAAGCCCTCTAATTTCCGTATGAAAGCCCTCTTTCCTCTCAGAGTCTGACCAGAAAGCAACAGTGGAGCTCACAGCATGCTGCAATTACAACTCCTGTTGTTATAAGGCAGCCTGCTTTGGGCCATCGGCTTTTATTTACTGACATGCTTTGGTTGTTACTAGGAAGCACTTCATTTACACAAACAGTGTTACCACTTCTATTTTCAATGAGACTGCGTAAACAGACCAACACTGCAGTAGTCCAAATGATTGTAAACTTAACATCACTGGATAGATGCGATTCATCTTGAAACGGTCTTCACACTGTCATTCATATAAATATAAAAGGTGTCTAGAATGGACATCATTAGATCATCATTTATTCACTTTCATCTGATCCAAAAATGGACTCAACCTTGCACACATTCAAAACTGGCACTGGCATGACGGATCAAACATTGGCATTGGTTCTCGCTGATCATATTTGAATATGTGCAAGAATGGGTGAGATTTGTGGTGGAGGGGAAGAGTTTCAGTAAATAACAAAAAAAAAAAAAAAAAAAATTGGTCTATTTCTCCAAAAGAATTCACTGAATTTAGAAGACTTTTGTTGTGCTTGGCACTATACTTTGACTTTCATCATATTGAAAAGAGCAGTTTAAACATTCTCCAAAATATGTTCCACAGAAGAAAGAAACTAATATGGATTTTGAACAGAAAGCTAATTTTGGGAAAGCTAACTTTCCATTTAAATATTAGATTAGTAGTGCTACACATACTTTCTTATCATACACCACCTAATGAAAGAAACTAATGAAATTAAAGAAAGAGCTAAATTACAATAAAAATATTATATAAAAATTATATAAATATATATGACTGCATCAACATATATCAAAAACCCAACAAATAATGTACTCCAAAAAACAAGCGCTATACATAAAATACATAAACAACATTTTGCCTTCAATAAACTACATGTTGTTTTGTCAAGTGTGTGAAAATGCTGTGTGAAATCAAAACACAACATGAAGGTGAACGTGATTTCTCAAGTAACACATGTTCCTGGATCAACATCTTTGTTGATCCTGGTTCAACATTCCGATCAACCAATCAGATTTGAGGGACAAGTGTACAGTTTATGTCAAGTTTAGGCTTAGAACCATGGTAAAGTACTTAAACATCAGTGCTATTCACCTTCCATTACCCTCTGATGTTATGGGTAGGTTTAGGGGTAGGGATTTGGTAAGGACTACATTTTGGGACAATAATGTTGATCCAGGATCAACAAAATATGTTGATCCAGGACAATGTCTTACTTGGCAAAAGTGCAAAAGGCACAGTGGCCCAGCAGGAAAAACACTGTGTCAAAAGATTTGACGCATTTAAAAAAATGCAAGTGTAAGAAAAGATACAATGCTCTTTAAACGTAAACCCATGTGGCGAGACCAAATCTAAGAGCAGAATGGTTATTCTGAGAGTTGGACATGACAAAGCAACACAGATGGAGGCTGTGCTCGCAAACCATTCTGTAAGGGTTCAGATAAAGGATAGACATACCTTCAGCACACGTCAAGCATTAAAATAAGCAAACAATGAGTAGGCCTGTCTGTATCGGTAGGGATGTGAATCACAAATTTCACGCTAACTAACTTTAACAGCCCGGGAATGTTTTACAAAGATTGACTTAAGAGAGAAAACAGCAACTGCCGTTATGGTGGTTTGAGGAAGGCTGTTACGAGTCAGATGTAAATCCAATCAACAAAAACTAAACTTGGTCCCCCCAAAACAAAACTGCCTTTAAAGCAAGAAAAGCAGGTCTTATCTAATTGACTCAGAACATTCTCTTTGTTTACAGCTGAGCTCCTCTGGAAAGTAAAAAGTGAAATGGAGGGCACAGAAAAACAAAACAACATACTTAAGGTTAAATTAAATCCAGCAACATCTTCACATTGCATTGCTGCTGATTTGTTAGACACGCCCACATCGCTTTGCTTATGTTGCTGTAAATCCCCAACTCTCATTGAAAACTTCAGTTCAAGCTACCTCTGAGAAAGCTAAAATTTACAGAAGATCAGGCATAGTTGAGTTGAGATCATTGCAGGGAAAATAAATAAAGGCCTTGGTTGGCTTCCTTGTCACAGATAAAAACCAGAGGTGCTCTACGGGGGACCCAGAGGTGCTCCTCCGGGGGACGTCAGCTTGGAGGGCTACGGCGAGTCGAACCGCGACCCTTAGAGGAGATTAATTGTTTGAATTACGACCGGCTTTTCAGAGGAAGACACTATTGTCTGACAAGCAGGTCAAAAGGTCTGATAATAAGTACAGAGTGTCAGACTGGAATGCACGTGTGCATCTGTCTACATGTGTGTATAGCCTTGCCCCGGGATAGTTGCTGTCAAGTAAGCTTGTCTAGCTCAACAGAGACCCTCCTCACTCCCTTGTCTGCACTGACAGAGGTTCATTATATCCCTTCTGGCTCTTATCACCTCATCAGGACAGAGAATAATGGATCAGAGAGGGGGTTTGGATATAAAAGGATGCCCTTTCTCTCCACGGCACTGAAAACATGCCAGGGATTCCAGCACACTGGCTCCATTATCAGGCCTGAGCAGGATGTCAGTGCGGGTAATGTAAACCTATCCTCTAATCAAGCAGACATCACAAACACCAAGCAACACCTCCTGCCAATGGGGACAGGTGAACGCTGAGTATGTGTCTTTGCAGCAGACATCAGAGAGGTGCATAACAAAACACACAGACTGCAAAAATCATAATTGTGGATTATTCTTCTTTAAAATCACTATTATTACATTTTGATTAATAGGATTTTACAACAACATGGGGAAACAGCATGTCATTTGCAAGCAAGACAACACACACAGCGTTCACAACAGCATTCCTGAACTTCTTTATAGATTGGCACAACGGGGTTGTAAAATAATTTACACTATTAGTTAGTTACGTATAAAGTCACCATCTACTTTTTCTACTGAAAAAGAACAGCTTGGACATATTGCCTTACACCACCTGTAGCCTTTCATGAAGTCTACAAATGTTTCCAAAGACCATTTTTTTTAATTCCTAAGTTTATGAACGTGGGCAATTCATACACTTTTGAATCTAACCGATAAAATATTACAGAGCTGAACACAAATAGTAAAATGTGCATGGGTTTTCCAAAACGTTTAACAATGCATTCATCTTCTTGACTTTCCCAAGACTTTAAAGATACCATTAAATTCTAAGACTTTTCCAGGCCTGGATATCACAATTTTCAGGAGTCTTTCAGGACCGTGGGAACCCTGTCGTGTATGAACAGGCGCACTTTGAAGTCTTTACCTCTCATTCTGTGTCACTGTGGGTCCTTCTTTAGATTTTTCATGTGGCTCCAAAAATGTGTGTGTATACCCATATGTCTGTGTAAGACAATCTCTGAGCATCATAAAGGCCTTTCACAAACCACAAACAAAGGTCAAACAGTGGCAGGAAAGTGAAGGCTCGTGGCCAGTTGCTCTGGCCTCAGCAGGTTACTAAGTTCTGTCCCTATGAAGTCCGACACTATGGCCATGCAGGTCAAGAGGTCGGAAGAGGTCAAGAGGCGGGCCACTCACTGGCCTCTTCAAACGACGTCCAGTCTCTCTTGGTGTGCTTTCATGTGGAAGACAAACAGCATTTAGTTTTCATTATGAATCTATGCCACAAGTCATGACTCTTGATCTGATATATTTATCCATTATTGATAAGCAGGCATACACGTAATCTGCAGCCACAGATCTCTGCAGAACCTTCAGCAGATTTCCTAATTGGAAAGCCCCGTCATATTTGTATATTAATAATCAGACTTATTTGATCAAGCTTTCAACTATCAAAGTTTAATAATATCAGCTCTGTTAAACACATATTACCATATTTAAATCCGGGGGTTTTCAAGGCCCCCCTTGGCTCTGCAAATATAATATGATCCCTCCCTCCCCCTTGTGAGGGACCCTCTTCCTAAAATATAAAGGCGGCTATATGTATAGCCATGCTATATATGTATAGCTATATATATATATAACGTATAACCATGTATAAAAACCCAATAATACTGTATAATAATTTTTTTTTAAAATGTGATAGGACGATAACATTTAAAAGAGACGAGACTTGTTTCCAAAATTGGTGTTTCCAAAATTGAAAATTGGTTTTATACTAAAGCAAAAATATAAAATATAATCTATTAGAATACAGTTTGAGTTTTAATATCTACATTTTTTTTTTCTGCTACTGAAATAATTATCAAACATTTGGAACAGGAAAATAATAAACATATTGCATTAAAAGGTCTTAACTTTTACATTTACATAACATTTTATATATACAGCAATTTTTACTTTTTTATACAGGCAATCCCTTGCAATGGGAATATCCGGACCTCAGTTTTAAAACCTTTGTGCAGATCCACTCCACAGAATTGTGTGAAATAAACATAATCAAACGAGCATGAGGGAAAGCTGATTATCACATGTTTGAGTCTCCATATGTACTTCTGTGCATTAAAGTTAAATTGTTGTAACGTTTTATAACAAATGCCATAACAAAATTGCATGATTTATTGCTTCAAAAGAAGAAAAACAAATGCTTGCAACACACTATTAACACTGTTTAGAACAGCGAGACTTACAAGAAACCCTAACTCTAACCCTAAACCCTAACTAACAGCTACTTGACCTCCACGCTAATTTTCAGAGTAAAACCATTGGTTGACCGGCGCTTTGTCACAGGATTTCCTTTGATTGAAGAAATTCATAGGAAGCTACTGAGGTGAACCACAACTATGTTTGGAGCAACCGTCTTGCTCTACTGAACCAAAGACCACATAGTTTGAGAAATGGTTTGAGGACATGCATGGATAAGATGAACTGACCCATCATCATAATCATGTTATGCCACATCAATATGGCCACCAATGATGGTCTGAGGCCCCACAGAGCGATTAAAGAAGACATTTCTCCATTGCTCTTTCTTTATAACTTTCTCTCATCATTATAACCTGCGAAAAGTCCCAACATCGTTTGGCTCTCTAACTCCCTTGCATGTTTTCTTTCGGAGGGGGATGAAACACTGTGCTGGGGACATTAATCACAAGCACACGGGGGTCAGGAGCAGTTCATGGATCAGTGCAAAAAGTGAGTGAGTGGAAGAACAAGAGACTGCAAGATGCAGTTTCCACAGAGGGAGGCACAGAGTGCTGCTCAAGTGCTCTCAAATGGGGCTTTACCTAAAACCCTGCCCCAAGTCCACCATAACCATGACCCAGGTGGGACAAACAGTGGGAAAGGTTCCACAGGAAACCAATCCGTCTCTTGGGATAGTCTGCAGGAAGTTAGCCTGAGAAAGTATAAAGGACAGATCTGAAAGTTCTCTTACTTTCAATCTCTCTTGGTACTCTCAGGATTGACTTTGTTAGTTTTGTCACTACTGATAAGGGATGTGCAAAACTACCCAGTTTGTGTTTGAGAGTTCTTACGACTTCTCAAAGGACTATTGGCTGGCTTGGGATTTACTCATGTGAGCTGAATATGATTAACCATAACACAAGAATAAAAACATACTAGAATATAATAAGATTATCCAGTTGTGCCCATTTGGATTGGTCAATCAAGTCAACTTAAACTACTTCTTTCTTACAGTCCGCAGAACAAATTCCCCTCACCTCTTATTCAATGCCACGTTACATAAAGCTCACAACCTGGAACACATGATTTTGAAAGCAGAACTCAATTCACCACCAAATGACGTTGGAGACAGAGCTAAGATTCCCGGTTAATTTGAACGAATACGTAATTTTGTACGCAACCTGCACATACTGACATTATTGTGCAAGTCCCCTGCCACAAAATCAAGGGAAAGCATGAGTGAAATCTGGCTAATGTGATGAGCTCTAAAGAGCATGGAGACCTTTCACTCCTGACTACTTTTACACACTCACACACGTACATGTACACGTACACAAACACATACTCAAATACGCAGAGCCAAGAGGCTTTAAATTGGGGCCATGGCGTAAAAACGTTCCGAGGGAATTCTGAACAGACTCTGATAAATGGTTGTGATAAATGAGTAGTTCTCTGCAAACACACAGCCATATGGCCTCGACTCAGTCTGGACTGTATTACCTTAAAATGGACTATGTGTCACAAAAATAATCCACTTTTTCAAAGAGCTGATGACTATCTAAAGGCGCGCAGAGCGTACGAGCAATTGTGCTTGTTACAACCTCCTTTATGGTGAAAGTTCTCTATAGAGTTTTTTGTTACGATTTGGCGCAGTTGCCAACCATTTAGCCATGTCAATTATTCACACAATGGACAGAGCCACATGCTTTGCTTTGATTCATGTACAACTTTCCAATGTTACTCTGGGCTGACAGACAAGCTGTATTAGACAAGGCCAACTCAACCTTGAAAAGGCCAAAGTGCTATATTCTTATAAGTGTGGCCCGATTACTTAACTCCAACATGATTTAGAGTGGCTTTGGATTGTTAGTCTTTATCCTTTATTGTGGAATGTACAACTAGGACAAGAACATACTCAGCAAATAAAGAACATTTTGGCATTTGGAGAACTGTAAAACAACCATTTAAGGAATATTTCACCTACAAATGAAAATTCTGTCATTATTTAGTCACCCTCATGTTTCTTCAAACCTGTATGACTTAGTTTCTTCTGAGGGAGACAAAAAAAGAGGATTTTGAAAAGTAGTTAGCTCTCTCAGAGGTTGAAATTGTGCGATTTTCGTTCTTTTGAGTCTGG
Organism: Pimephales promelas; assembly: GCF_016745375.1. Next base: position 7,215,501 of record NW_024121421.1, read on the forward strand.
TCTCTGAAACAGTTGATCCAATTCACAAAACCAGTCTGAATCTCATCAACTCAAATGATCCAAATGATTAAAGGGTACATATTATGCTTTTAAATCGTTCCTTTTTACATATAAATCATACATTTGGGGTCTAGATAAAGCGAAACTGCAATGCTTGGGTCTGAATTCCTCATTATTATAGCTCCACAGGCCCATTTTCTACCCCTTTTCTGATGTGCATCTGTGAGCAACCGGTTTTGGAGTGGCCTCTTTAAATAAAAAGGAGATGTGTCACTCTCCAGATTGCTGAGTTGACACTCGGTTCAACTCCACCCCGTTCGGCCATTTTTGTAGTTTGATTAGAGATATACGATTATATAGTGTCAAAGAACAATTTCATTCACACGTTAACAAAATATCAACAACGGAAGACTTCAAGTCCATCAAGCCTTCGAGCTAGAGCGAGCGAGTTGAAAAAGAAGACGACAAACCTGCAGAACAACGTCTTCATATGGATGTATTGCAATGGTATGTAACTGTATTAAGTGAAAGTCGATTATTTCTCTTGTTAAAACAAGCACACTAACATGATAAATGACAATGGTCTAATCTTACCACTAAAAATCTGTATTGATAATATGATACGTTTAAAAAAGCGTTAGAAAACACAGCAGCTAAATGACCATTAATGAAATGCAAGAACAATAATACTGCAGACGTGTAACATTACTTCAACACAAAAACAAAGAAAGACAAAGGTACAGCTTAACCATGACCACCATGTGTTTTAAGAAAGTAAAGTACTTTATTTTTATTTACAGTATTTACAGCTTATCGAAATGCTCTGTTCGTCGTCTCCATAGATAGAAGGAATTGACCCCTCATTCAGACGAAGTCGATCGGCAAACCCTTCTTTATACTGGCGGAGGTTGTTGAAGTTGGAATCCTTGAAGTACTTCGGGTCACTACATCCAACAACCGAACATCTTGACTTGCCCTCTTATAACTTCTGCATGATTACAAAAATCGGAGCGAGAAATAAAAATGGCGGATTGCTCGAAGTGTTGGGTCGGTAGTCAATGTCCTTATTTGGCAGTTCCGCTGCAAATACTGTGACGTAATTGTTCAAAACACATCATAGAGAACAGAAAAATCTGAACAGGTTGCAAAATATGACCAAAACTGAATATAAAGATATAAACAAAGCACCTGAAAAGAATAATTTAAACTTTTCTGTACTTATAAACACACCAAATATACAACAAAATGCATTTAAGGGCTAAAAAAAGTGGATTTAGCATGATATGTCCCCTTTAACAGCTCACTGGAGGGGAAGATTAACAATGAATAATTTATATTTGGATCTCTTTTGTATGCCTTATGGGTGCTTTTGCATTCTTTTTGAAGCTTAAAAGACTCCCCATTCATTGCAATTGCATAGCAAAGAGCAACCAGCGCAATTCTTAAAAATATTTCCTTTTGTGTTTCATAGAAAAAACAACATGGATTTAGACAGCATGAGTATAACATTAATAATCAACAAAACTTGATTCATGGGTGAATTATAGATTTAAATACTTAGTCTTCCAATCAATCTAGGTCTAAAAGTAAGACGGATATGTCAGCATGGGGTGCGGCTCAAAAGGCAACCGGAATGACGGATTATGACTGAAATTGGGAGGAACAGTGAAGAGTGACAGACTAGAAAACAATGAAAGAGGAGGCTGTGAAAAAAAATGCTGCCATCATCCCACTCTCTTCTATTCCAGGGTATGCACAGTCTTGTCGAACTTTGGCCTTCGCCTTGCTCCGTTTATCCAACCGTCCTGCGGCATACCCTCCCGAACAGGGATTCAGTGACTGATAAATGCTGGATTTCCATTACCACTACATAACCTCTCACCTTCCCTCACACCCTCCTTTCTTTCCTCCTCATATTCTCTTTCAATGTATCCAAACTACTATGCAGTACATTTTCATGTCATATTCCTATCCTATAATATAACATGATCAGTATAATGTGTTAGCTAGTTTTCCTCATAAGCATTCAAAACAGATTCACACATTTCAAAAGCAAACTAATGCTCAATGGTCTTAGCTCCACATTTCCATAATTCTTGCCATTTTATAGGATAAAGAAACAATTTATAAAGTTTCAATATGTAAGCTTCCCCATAGCATATATCATGGGATTACACGTTTATGATAATACTTCCTTAAAATACAGCACAAGCATATGTTTTTAAAAGGAATGAGCAACTTGTCTCTGTTAACCTCAAGATTCTAGTGAAGCAAGGGAGAGTGAGAGTGTGGGAGTTGAAGAGGAGTGTGTCCATAAGTCTGGGGATGGCGAGAAGAGAGTGTGCGAAATAGACATTATATTCATTATTCAGAAGTACAAAAACGAAGGATAATCTCAGAGATGTCTCCGGCTTACCTGAAAGCTTATACAAATATCTCAAAGAAATCATCCACAGACCATTAACAGAAGAGGAAGGTCTGAGCTGTTTGAACAAGACAAGAGAGATCCATCTTCTCCTAATTCAAACAAGACACTTTTATTTGCTATTTATCTTATATCTTGACTCAAGCTTGGCCAAAGAACTCTATGTATCCATAAATGATGCCTGCAACAATATAACATCATAACCGAAGACTAAATACTTGCTGTAAGTGATTTAGCATCTAGACTGACAATCAAATAGTAAAAGGTTAAAGTCTTGGCTGAGGTGATTAACAGACATGTGCAATCCTGGTTTTGACATCAGTCTTGAACCATCTGACCATACATTGGTCAGCTCTTGTGACCACTTATAAATATGATCAGATTTCATTGAGAGGAAGGTCTCTGATTTCATAACTATATATTGTAGATCAGTCATGTTCAAAAAGGCACACAAAAAAAAAAAAAAAAAAAAACTGTTGCCTCCAAAAAGAAAATGTTAATCTTACCACAAACAATTTATTTGGGCATGTACGAGTAGATTCGGGTGAAGTGCAGATAACCAGTGATGTAATCAAGCAAATGACACTCAACTGGATCCATGAGGGACAATTTTAGCCCCTGACACTGATGCCAGAGTGACCGCAGCAAAAGAGCATTAGCTTACCATCACATCTGCAGCTCTTAAATAGACATGCAGGGTAAATGCTCCTAACCATAGCGACTCATCGTACTGCCACTGGCAAAATTCAAGAGCAGAGTGATTGACAGATTAACAGCCTTTCACAGTTTACACCGTGCCACGAGCAAACGATATTTCAACAGATACTTTGAGTGCGTGTTGTGGCCAATCCAGTCTCATTTACATCTTGTTTACATCTGTTTTCGGGGATCCAATCATTAAATAAATACTAAGTAAATACTGCAGCACAGGGCCCAAAATGTGCACATCAAATGCTCTGGTTCTTGACTAAAATAAAAATGTGAATTGTGCTTGAAACATCACGATTTTGTTATTTTGTGGAGTAACAGTGTAGAAACATTTGTTGTTGATGTAGCAAGTGACATACGCTATCGTTCAAAAGTTTGGGGTCTGTAATATTTAATGGTTTTTAAAAGAAATATCTTATGCTCACCACAGGTCCACGGCTGCTCAAAAATGCAGTAAAAACAGCAATATTGTGCAACATTATTACATTTTAAAAATTAACTGTTTTCTATTTTAATATGTTAAAATGTTAATTAATCCTGTGATGGCAAAGCTACATTTCACAGCTGCCATTGCAGTATTTATAATATGATCAGATTAAAATACCTAAAATACACACCTGACACGCTTGCATGACAAAAGCATCCCAAATGCTGATTTAGTGCTCAAACAACATTTCTGGTTTTCAGTGTTTAAAATGGTTGTGGTTCCAAGATTTTTTGTGGAAACTGTGATACCGTGACTTTTTCTCCTAAAAAATTATTTGATGAATAGAAAGTTTAAAACAATAGCATATATTCTATTTTTTTTTTTTTTCAATGTAAAAGCCTTTACTGTCTTTTTGGATCAATCTAATGCATCATTGTTGAATAAAAGTACTAATTTCCTTCAAACAAATACTAAAGACCATAAACCTAAAATGTTTAACAGTAGTGTATATAGACCTGAAATAAGACCATCCACTCATTGATAGCGGCCAGGTGTTAATGGCATTCTATCTTGTCTGACCAACTTTGATCAGATCACCAGAGATGGATGTTAACGTCTCTATCTGAGATTAGATAGGAGCAGTTCATAGAAATGAGAAAGATATGCTGTGTCGGACTGTGGGAACTGTGAAGCAACTCATTAACCCTCACCTCGAGTGGCCTGTGACACAGAGGGGGAGGACAGGTCACCAGCGGGTCACAGAGAACTTCAGATTGAACACAAAAAGGCACTGCCAGCACTCACTTGCACACGTAATGATTTGGCTTAGACAACTCATTTGTTTTTTCTGCCTTCCTTTCACAATTTCCCCTAATCTCTGCCTTTGTCTCTTCTTTTTTTCTATTGCAATTTAGAGATGCTGCTGCAACTGCACACTCTCTTCGGTTCTGAACTACTTTATGGTTGATGGCCTGACTTAGATAATTAGTGTTTAATTGGGTTTCGGATTCTCAGTAGTTCTCTCTGTGTGTTCACCCCGACGCGAGGTGACAACACAGCCTGCTTTCATCAGTGCTAGTTCGTCGGCGTCGGCTTGTGTTTCAGGCTTAAAAAAGATAAAATCAAATAATTTAACAGTTTCTGTGGTTTATTTTAGCACCTACTCATTTTGTAAATAATAAAAAAATGGCTGCTTTGTATACATTGAAAATAAATTTGCTAATTATATTTTCGAATAGATCAGTTCTACATTATAGGGTCAATTTCACAATGTTTGCATTGCTGAATATCAGTGTTATTTAAGTATCATTGAAATACTATTATCATTTTTGTTAGTATTTATTTTAGACCTTTATTATTGTACATTTACAGGTTTCATTCAGTTAAGGTTTTAGTAATTGTGTTGTGTTTGTGATATTTTCTTAGTTTAGTTTTTTTTTAAACAAATTTCCATTTAGTTTTTATTTTAAGTTCTAGTTTATGTATAATTAGTTATTTATTATTATAACTTAAACTAAACAAAAACTTAAAAAAAATGTAGTTTTGGCAACTAGCTGAAATAAAATATATTATATTATAAGTTTTAGTTAATGATTATATATTTATATATATATTATATAACACATCACAAATTGGCTTTAAAGTAATGTTGGGATATTATTTTAATGCATAAGAAATAAAATTAGATTCGGGAGTCGACGACATCTCAAAAAAAAAAAAATTCTCACACTGTTAGTCTTTGATGTTATCACAATGCTCAAACCTCTGTTCTGCATCCAAAATCGTATAACGGTCTGAGAAGGTACATTTGATGAAGAACTTACATGGCGACCATTATGGTCTATGAATGTGTGTAGTATGAATGCAATGGCCATGCTGGCATTGTCATATGACCAACTGTGTAATTAGTCCCTTTAAGGCAAGTCATTTCACTTGGCAGCCATCTTTGAAATGCCTCTTGTCTTGGGCAGCTATATCACTCATGGTCATGGAAGAACAGCTCATATCTCTTTGAATGGGGAAACATCAAATTCTCCAAAGCTGTTCGCCAAGCTTGCAATTCAATTTCATATTTGAAATTAATAAATTTGACAACTATCTTATAAATTTAGTTTCTAAATGCTCAAATCATGACAACAGACAGTGTATTCGGACATGCTAACTTTTGGCCATACTGTTTTTAGCATGATTTATTAGGTAAGTTGGCAATGAATGCATCTCAAGACTTAGTTTGGTTTATAATTATTCCAAAAAAAGGAAAGGAACCAATTTAGGATTTATATCTGGATCATGGTCTGTTAATCGGTAACATGTGCTTCAGTCAATTAGGTGCTAAGGCGCAGACAGCATGCGTAAAGAAACAATGCTATCAGTGAGACGCAGTTCATCCTCAGTAGCAAAAACTTGTTTAAATCCTCACCCTGACTCCCTCCTCCGTTCTTTCATGATCTACAAGGCTTCCTCTACTCACTCAACACACAAGCACAATACAACATTACACTGTTCCTTCACTCTGCCCAGTCTTGCTTAACTGCTGAAAAACAAAATACCATTTCAGAGCTTTTCAACACTGTCCATTTGATGGATGGACCGATGACACAGTGTGCAGGAGAGGGATTTGTTTTCCACAAGGAATCAACTTGTTGGAAAATCTACACACATTATTTGATGAATGTCTCTTTAGTGGTCATGTAACACATTGACACTAGCCAATTATCAATGGGACCGTCAATACTTGGCTAAGTGCTGATTTTACAACTCAGCAGAGGCAAGTAATTCATAAAACACAAATCTAAAAGTGTTTCTCTACATTAACTTTTCCTCACTGCCACATTGTCAATCCACAAACCTTCCTGAACGCAAACGTCCGTGTGTCAAGAGCAACTAATCAACCGAAACGTCCTTTCAGCGCACTGCGACATTTGCTAACAAGAGTACCATCCTGACAACTGTCATTTCCAGAGGTAATTCTAACCACCCCTGGCAGCTGTTTTTCTATTTATGTTGAGACAGGTCGTGATGAGTGATTATTTATGCTTTTGAATGTGTGTTTAGGTTCCAATCTACACGCTAAACTTGCACGTGTGTTTATGTGCCTGTGTGTGTTCTTCACCCATATGCAATGTAGGAGTGAATGTATGAATGAACACTTTGTGGGCTGACAGAAGCAGGTAATGACATGCAAATAGAGGGCTAAACCCACAAATGACCACAAAAACATTCTGGTTTCTTATTTGTTTGCTCAGGCCGTCAGTCAAAAGCGTGTAGCTCCGCCCCCTCTTATGATGGTCTGTTGAGAGTTGGTTTGAAAAGAATGCCTTTCTTGTAGCCTAATTTTGTTTTTCTTTGGTTTAAAAACCGTCAGCTACTACACGTTTGCAAAGTATAAGAAGAATTGACATGCCGCATTGAAAAGTAGCAATTAATGCATCTGACTGACATGTCATGTCAACAAACAAACAAAAAATGTTTCTGATAATTAAACATTTGTGCAGGTTCACATCAACCGCTTTTCATAAAAATTATGCAGTTTAAACAAAAAAATTGTGGTAGCTGATGAAACGCATTTAGATTTGACTTTTAAAAAACTTTGGTTTTAAAGAATGGAATAGCACACTTGAAAAAAAAAAGGTTCATGGAAAAAAAGGATTTGTTATAATAATTCTACAAAAATGCTAATGTCATGTTTTAGCAACATAAATATACTTTAAAACTGTGTAAGATATTAAGACTATTAATACTATCTTTTAAGAACATATTGATATTTTTTTGTAAAAAGCATACACCTCAAAAAAAAAGAGTTAAACTTGAACAAAAACAAAAAAGTGATCATAAGTCATTTTACTGCATATGTCCTGCATTATTGGATGTTTTTTAATAAACACTGACAAAAAAAAAGTTTTAGGGCTGGACGATATGATGATATATATAGGCTATATACTTTAGGCTATATATAGCCTAACACTGATATAAGTGATCACCCAAATATAGACCTACCTATATTGTATTTATATAAAGTGTTCACAGGCAAATTTGCTTTATGTTTAGGTCTGTATTGCTATATTGAGTCCAACATTTAGTTTAAATTGATAAAATTGTTCGTTTTAGTCCCATTTTCGCAGTTTCCCATATTAAATCCAGTCATGCAGCAGATCTTTTGCCACTCAGTCAGGCTGAGGGGGGTTGTTCCGGCGGAAAAGTGACGTCAATGCATTCCCTCTATAGCAGTTCACAACCTGCAATCCAGTGTATTTGTGTAACATAATTTAGTATGGTATCATGCGATAGCAAAATATTTTTTGGAATTACATAAATGTTAACAGCCAAACTGGAGGATGTTGTGTTCACAAAGACTTTTATAACTATCTGGATTTATTTGAGTGTTCACATACCATCTAAAATTCTTGCAAACCACTCTGACATATAGGAACCAAATGAGCCTTGGCTAAAGGCTGACATAAACTATAAGATATTGGGACATTTTGAACAATTCATGACAACAAAAGCAGAATCTGTCCGGCAATAGGGATTTCCAAGGGTTTCCAAAGTTCCAAGGTTTAAAAATTTCAGCAGCATGAGCTGGCTGGAAAGGTGGGAAAGGTAACTTGTGACTCCAAGGGTCAACCCTGACTTACCAACTAGTCAACTACTTTTATGCATGACTAGCTGTGCAAGCCGGTTGGGCAGCCATGGATCGCTAAATCCATTTGGTAAAGTAGTCTTCTGGAGATTTTGAAGATCTATAGGGACTAATTCCCAATAATCAACTACATCAACTCGATACACACAACATACTCACCCAAGGACTTACTACTGACAATGGCATGCCTTTTCTATTCTGTTTCATGCTGAATACAGGCATCTGTTTCCTCTCAACACTTATGTCAAGCTGTTCAGCAGTTTGCTGTGTATCTGGTCCAGACATTAGTTTTTCCTTAAAATAACATATAGGAAAAGCCTTGAAATGAACAGATAATAGTTATTCTTCATTAAAAGCAGGCTGAACCCACCATTTCTTTCTACGGACAGTGCAGCTCACACCCGACATACTTTCAGACATATCAACACTAAATACTTGTACTTTGATAGCTATAAATAGATAAATCAGCAAGTGAGAAACGACAAAGAGGCTTCTGACATTCAAGAAAAAAACATAGCATGAGAAAAGGTATAATTAAAATATCCACTGCAAACAAATATATATGTTTTTTTTTATTTTTCAGTAAAAGAAACTTCCTTAAAAATGTATAATTTTCTAACCACATTGGTAAATTAGTTTTACTTGTTTTAAAGGGGTCATGAACTGGATAATTTTATTATTTTATAATGTTTCCTGGGGTGCCCTTATTATTTTAAAATAATCAAAAATTTTCATAATTTAGAAATAAAAGGCCTGCCTAAAAATCCTAGCCTGATTTTAGCCTCCGATTTGAACGCTCTGTTTGAAGGGGCGTGTCTGCTATGAGACTCCAGTGTAAACAACCTGTGATTGGCTGACATGTTTGCATATGAATTAGCTAGTATTACATGTGGAACTCTCTCGAAATCTTTCACTACGTTTTTACTATTACAGCTATCAAGATTAACGAATCGTGAAAAGTTAGATGTATTCCCATCACATGAAAGGTGGCAGTGATGAGCATTGAGCAGATGACACATTGACAGTTGATCACGTGAATGAAGTGATCTCACTCTTGAATGCTTTCACCAAGTAACATTGCAAACACGATGTAAATGCAGTAAGAGCTTTGTTAAAAACAGCGTCATTATGGCAAGTGTCCAGACAAACTCGCTCTGTGTGATTGACAGCTTGGGCGATTGGAAAAGGAGCATTATTTGATCACTTTCTGTATAATTTAATCACAGTTTAAATAAGAGTATTTTCATCCTACTAAGACAAACCATGTGAAGTTGAAGTCACTGGCTTGATTTACTGATACATTACTGATACATACTGATTTTGAGAGAAATATAATAATATGTCAGAACTTGAATTATTACATATCAGAAATCACTGATCACAGATCAGGCATTAAAATAAATATGGTTACTTACATGTTTGTGGCGTTGCTGGCAGATCCATATCTTACAAGTTGCAAAATCGACTAAAATGTGACTAGTTTATCATATAATCCAAAGTGAAATGCACCGAATACAAAGAAATAATGCACTGCTGAGACATTCACATTGTTGAAAAAAACAACAACACTCCCCTAGCATTAGGATCCTTTGGAGAGTAATGGTACTGATCCTGTGTTGAACTTTTCTAGTTCTCATGTCACTATTTACTAACGCACCAGTGGGCGGTGACAAGACAAAGATGTAGACACTTGTAGATGTAGGCATTGATATTCTTCTGTAAAGGCGGTCTTTCGCTGCCCTGTTATGTCATAAATCTCCACTTTTCGTGTTTAATAGATTTAATCATGAACAAAAAAATTGCCAATGGGTTTAATAATAATAATAATAATAATAATAATAATAATAATAATTAAAAATATATATTTATTATTATTATTTATTGATCTTATTTCTTTACTGGAAGACCCCCCAAAAACTTTTTTGAATTTTTTTTCTTTATACAGAGTGACTGTTTTCATTTACAAAAACACTTTCATTAACAACTTGTTAAACATGGCAAAACACTGTGTCCTGACAGACTATAAAGATAAAAAACACATTTGTTCAGTCAGCAAAATAGTTCACCATGATGATTCCACTGATGAGCTCTGCTTTTAATTGTAATGCTGAAACGGATCATGAGGTCTTAGTACGTTGTGTTTCAGAGTGTTCTGGTTGTGCTTTACTCTAACTGCCACACACTCACATAGAGTACTAGGTGCACTCCAACAGTTTTAGCCTGCATTCGATTAAGCCAGGATGGCAATTATACTTGTTTTGAAAAACAATCTCAAGCAGCTTTATCTGTTAATACAGAGCCGTAAAAGTTTCACAGAGGATTGAAGCCGCCCGGTCATTTAATATGCGCTGATTTCACAGAACCATCGCATCATTTCCTCATGTGTTGCCCACATGTATCCTATGGCTCCTCACATGTCCTGACAATCAAACCATAAGCGCTTTTTGAAACTGTGCCACAATATTCTAGGAAGACCTGGAGATAACTGGAAGGCATATGAATGAAAATCATTGCTTACATTACACACTGTACTCAATAATGAAAAGCATACTTTTTCAAAATACATGCAATTCAAGAGGTCAAAAGAGTTGTTGTCCTTTGTGAGACAATGCCAATGTCATCATCCCCTAGCTGACCAACCATAGAGCATTCCATTTGCAGAGCTGAAACATATTGCGTCAAGCCAAATGAAATGTAAATAATTTGGATACTGAAATCAGATTTTGGAAATTGCACCATGGCGTTTCAGGGAAACTCAGGACGGATCTCAGGAGGAGAGTAGTGGGAATCAATGTTTGCTTTTAGCACTATCTCATCCATCCAAAACAATACAGCTAGAGCTAGAGCAGATCCCCTCCGTTTCTGAAGGGCTGTTTTGTTTTGTACTGAGCCTGAAAGACATTAGAGTGCACATGGTCTTCTGTAGTTGCCTTGGCAGTGTGTCATTCTGAAAGATGCATTCTGTGGCACCATGGGAGGAGGAAGAAAGGCACTGGATAAGTAGATCAACGTTTGGTATAGCGGAGGATGGGTTTGTAAAAAAACAAACAAAAAAAACATTAAGATGGATAGAGTCCATAGTTTGGGGTTAGTGGTTTGAAGACTACACACATTATAAAAAGAATGTGTTTAGTTCCTTGT
>NW_024121421.1:7227340-7412340 GCF_016745375.1 Pimephales promelas
TCCCATCCAGTGGAACACAAAATATGAAATTCTGACAATTGTGCTTGTCGATCTTTGCCATGCATTTACAATGAATGGGGACTAAAGCTTCAAAATTGACGATAATATCATAAAGGTAGTCCACACCACTTCTTCAAACATCATATGATAGCTTTTAGTGAAAGTCATTGTTCACTGATAATCTTCATTGGAATTAATGTGTAGAAATCGAGAACCAAATCAGTTCAATTTATGAACTAATTATGCAGTCCCATGTTATGAACTAAGTCAATTAATTTATTAAAAAGATTTGAAAGTTATAGGAGAAATTTTCAGTAAATAACAACAAGATGCACAGTTTGGACTACTTTTGCCATGGTTTTGCTTCGCCTTTTCAAGGTTAAAAGCTCCAATCTAATGTAATTGCATGGAAAAAGCAACCACAATGTTTCCTTTTGTGTCTCATGGAAGACAAAAAGTTATACTGTTTTGAAAATTATGAGGGTTGGTAACTAATAACTTTTCCTTTAGGGCAGGGTTTCCCAAACTGGGTTTTATGAGTTGGTGAAAAGCTAATTAATTACATTATTTAAAAAAATCATTTAAAAATGAAAACAATCAAAATAAAACTCATAAAAAAAAAAAAAGATTCAATATTTGAAGAGTTCAGATGCAAAAGCCTCTAAATGCCATTTGAAATTTTCTTCTTTAATGATGATTTTTATCAAGCTTGTATATTTAAGTTCAGTGATTTCACTTAAATGGCAATGATAATTACCTATTAATTGTTATTTAAGTGAAATTACTGAACTTAAATATACAAGTTTGATAAAAATCATCATTAAAGAAGAAAATTTCAAATGGCATTTAGAGGCGTTTGCATCTGAACTCTTCATTTTCAGCTGCATGTCATGGGACCATTAACCGACATCACCTTGAATCTGCAAACCTGTTAAAATCTCAAGGGATACTTCAAATAACTATTTAGGTCAAATTGGCAAAATATAAAGTTTTGGAATTCCTGCTTTAAAGGTTCTAGAAGAAAAAGGAATTCAATTAGAGAGACAAAAGAGAATTAAGAAAGCGAGGAGCAAGATATGGATGCTGTGAAAAAATCAGACAAGATGGGTCTTTCCAACATATGTTAAGCTTTGTTCACACTCTGCCATGGTTCTCAGTAAACATAACCAGCCATGAGAAGATCACACACAAGGTGGAGATGAGGGCCAGCGATAACAATCATTATTCCTGTCCTCCTCCAACCCCCCTCAGACGTCTGATCTATGAATCGGCACCACCTGCATTCATCACGCTGGCTTTTGACAGACAGATGGCACCACCTCCAGCCTGCCCACCATTTACCCAACCAAAGACTTCTTTTGTCTCTCTTCAAGCCCCAAGATCGACATCCACAGGAGGGGGGCCACGTAACCAGGCAAGCCCAGGTAGGGTGCCGCAGAGCGGGCCAGAACGAATACAAAGCAGCCCTGGAGACTCTACAAATGAATTTAGTCTCACAACTTAAATTTTCTACAATGTAAGAAGAATGTGTCTACACACATCTACACAGCATATACTGTATATATACTGTATATAAAAAAAGTTCAGAGCTAAATTTTCTGTCAACTCTCATTTTTTTTTCCTTATTACATACTCATACACACAACAAGAATCTCCATGCATGTGCTCCATTAGTTTCAAATCTGTAGATCCCAAAGGCATCAGTAGACAATGGTGCTGGGGCCATCCTCAGAGGAATCCGGTTAAGGGGTATGCAGACAATTAGATAGTGCTAACAGAACCTAAATCTGCCTCTTGCTGACAATGCCGACCACTCCAGCAGGCCCTTTTCTCGGACTCCTTCAAAGTCCATTGTTGACAGGAGAGCTAAATATTTTTCAAAGGGGCTCAAGACTTATGGAAAATAAAAGCTGATACTTTGAAAATCTGTTTAGATGTGCAGTGACGGCTAGAGGTGCAGATGAGGAAAACTGTTTAGAAGGAAACGGTGATGCTCTGACGTTGCCCTTTCATATCTCAGGAGTCTTAATGGAGTTAATCAGGTATAACATTTTCCGTATAAAGTTCCTTGGGAGAAGTACTGTGTATAACAGATCTATACAATTTATACGGATAATTAAGTGCAATAATATTGTAGTGTTGAAGAATCTGATGATAACTGTTTGATTTCATTTTGAAATCTCTTTTGATTGCAGATCGAGTTAAGCAAATTTTGTTGAATTATACTTTTAGATACTATAGACTAGACATGTGATCATTTTCCTTTTGATCTCCATTTTTGTTGGTATTTGGGAGAAACTACGGAGAAATGAACAACTGAGATCTCATTTGAGATATTTCATTCTAATGTGATAGAAGATACAATTAAAACTAAAACTGATTAAAGGGGTCTAACAAAACATCGGTAACTAGTCAATCGTTCTCTGAGATTTGTTTTCAAGATAATCGAATGTAAAGAGTTTTATCTCTAAAAACTGTTTAGCGTATAACACTAGTATATGGGGCATAGAATAAGTAAAAATAAATCGCTAGTTAATACCACTAACATGGCTCAAAATAGCCCCACACTAACACAGTAACATAATGAGGGTCCATACATGCAAAACGAAGCATTGAGAACTTTGTAAGTGTACAGACCGTTTAATAAGAAGATACGTTATAAAGACAGTTCACTTTGTGTATACAGACAGGAGCCATCTTATAAAATAGTCTCGATAAGTCGATACCCGAACGCCGTTCATACAGTTCAGAAGTTCGCTGAACTTCATACAGCTCAGCTAACTCAGCACAACGTTTGTGGTTTGACTTGTCGTGACTGTTTTCCAAGATGGCTCCTGTCTGTATACATGAAGTGGACTGTCTTTATAAAGTATCTTCTTATTAAACGGTCTGTACACTTACAAAGTTCTCAATGCTTCGTTTTGCATGTATGGACCCTCATTATGTTACTGTGTTAGTGTGGGGCTATTTTGACCCTTGTTAGTGGTATAAACTAGCGATTTCTTTTTACTTCAATGCCCCCATTACTAGCGTTATACGCTAAACAGTTTTTAGAGATAAAACTATTTACATTCGATTATCATGAAAACAAATCTCAGAGAACGGTTGACTAGGTACCGATGTTTTATTTCCTTCTCCTTTAAGGATACAACAGCACTCTTCTTTACCCACTGCAAAATGGAAACAATCACACATGTATACACATTAAATAAGGACTTATATATTTACTTCTAAATACTAATTCTACCCTGAACTTTTTTTTTTTTTTGCACTTTCACAGCTTTAGAAAAACATTTACTTGCTTAACACTTGAGAGCATTCCTAAAATAAGGTTTTGCTAGATTGAGCTAACATCTGGGCATTTTTTCCTAGAGTACAGGGATGCTCATAACCTGCATCTGAATTGTTGAATGTACTTAATTCAATGAAGAAACTACTTATTGACTACTTAGGTCCACAGGTTGCCCACATTGCCCTTTGACCTGATGAACGAACAAAAAAAAGGTGTCAAAAATTTACTTGGTTGTTAAAACAGCACAACGTAACAGTTTTCTTGGTATCTACAACACCTACACTTGAAAAGAGCTATTCAGCTCAGTCATTAGACATTTTAACTTGAGTTTGATTACAATACGTACACACACATATAGTAAGTAGTGTTAACATTCTTTTCTCAAGCCTACTGTACAACAGTTCAAACTGAGGCACAGATAGTCCAAGCACGAGAGGAACACACTTTGTATGCAAAAACTGATCCAATAAAATCAAATAAAGCCTGGATACAGTGCACATATGACACAGAGATATTTGTATCAAATAAAAACAGTTAAAAAAAAACTGTATAGATATACTGTATGTTACTCAGTCATGCGTCATGCACTTTTTCTCACCTCTGTCTCAAGTGTCTCGGCTCAACACATGTCTACAGTTACATTTAGCCCCTCTGTTTCAACACAGACTTTCTTCTCCAGTGCTCGGTACACTGCTATTCATGGCCAAGCTAAATGTCTCCAGGCTTCACAGAGCTTTATTCTTGAAGGAGGCGAGCTGAATTTACAATGTGAGCTGAAGGTTGACCCGCAGGATGTGCGGGTACAGACTTTACCGGGGTGAACCAGGAGAACCCGAACGCCACAAGTCAGGCGTGATTTACTAAGGCGGGATACAGACTGTGACTGCATGAGAAGCCCATGTTACATGAGACAGAAGATACATTTTAACTCCAATTTACCAGAGAAGGAACAACAGTATATCAATATTACTGTGCATGGTGGAGAAAAGTGGCTTTTTTGACCACAAAATCGCTTAAATCGATTCTGAGAATGAGGGGTTTAGAGAGTCATTGTATTATACACTTTGGCCATGTTCACTGCTTAATAAATTAAGCACTGTGTGTATGTGGCTTAAACACAAGGCTTTGTTCGGTCTTATGAGTTCATAGTTTACATAAAAAAGGTCATTTTCATCAGGAAAATGCCAGCCAACTTAATTTTTAAACCCAGCCTCCCAAGGAGCATAAACAGAGGATATTCTTGGCTTAAGAACCTGCAATGGAAAAGTAATTTAAACAGAACAAACCCAAAACCAACACAGAGATAGGTTGGTCTAAAAATCCTCCTAACCCATGGTTCACACATTATATTACTATAAGACATCCACACTTTTTCACCATTCGAGCTAAATGCATTCTAGCATTTGAGTGTTGATGTCTGCTCAAAATTGAAATGCAGTTTAGCTATAGTTTAAAGTTTAAAAAGGGGTTTTAAAAAGCGTAATAATGATCAAATTAGTAATAGTTTACTCAGTCGATGGATGGATGGATGGATATGGTTTTTTTGTAGATTATCAAGGATATTGGTAGAAGTGTGCTAATGTATAAGTGCATGTATAATAAAAAATACATATGCAGTAAAAGTAATTTCTCAGGCTTCTGGTTTTTTTGAGTGAAAACCTGTTGGTGTGGTAATGACAGATGAATGACAACAAACCACTGTTGTCTCTCACTCAAGCACACACACACACACACACACACACACACAAAGTCAGTGCTGCAGACGTTTGAGTCTGGGTAGTGTTTGCTAGGATCTGGCAAGTCTTTCCATTCTGTTTTCTTAGTCCAATGTTACCTACATTCTGATGACATGGTCAACATGCCAGGACTAGGAGTAATGATAATTTCTCCTTCATTCACTTATTCCCTCCAAAAACCCACCTATTTCAACCATACTCTTGTCAAGATATTGACAATATATCATGAAAACATCAGTTATCAGCCAGCATAGTAATTTATTATTTATTGCCATGTTTCGATACTTGATATTTCATCAGGCGATATAGGATATATATTTGCTCAGTAGTATAAAATGTAAAATGTCTAACTGTAAAAAACAAACAGAGTAACCCAGTACAAAATAATGTAATTTGTCTTGCCTTGCTTCCACTCTACACAGTTCATCCGTTCTAATCCAAAAAGTTAAAATAACTTTTGTTTCTATTTTGGAAGGGTTGTTTCTATCTTCTCTCGTCTGCCAGATGAGCTGAGGGTTGCGTGAGCACTTGTAAGGCATGTTATGGACTACATTTGTCAAGTGTGCTAAGTGTCGGTGCAGTCTTCCCTATCTCTCACACTACTGAAGTTCTTTCCGCTAATCAAGAGACAAGACGAGGACTGGCAAGTGATCCTATCAGTGTGTCTATTCCGCCATGACATATTTCTTGTGGCATACTGCATTCTAATGGAAACTCAACTATTTGAATTAGGACAAACATACAAACCATTCAAAAGTTTGGAGTCTGTAAGATTTTTCAGTGTCATTTATTTGACCTAAAATACAGTAAAAATATTATCCAAATTTAAAATGACTGTTTTGTATTTTAAAATGCAATTTATTCCTGTGATGGCAAAGCTTCAGTGTCCTTTAGTGTCACATGATCCTTCAGAAATCATTCATGCTGATAACAAAAAAAAATGTGTCTTGTGACAGTTGTTGCTATAAATATTTTAGTGCTTTTAAGTTCAAAAGCATATGACATACAGTAACATTTGATCAGTTTAATGCATCCTAGCTGAATAAAACTATTAACTTCCTAAACAAAAAACAGTAGAGTAAAATAAACTGTCTAGACCAAATGTGACATTGCATGCAAAATACCTTTGAGAACCAGGTTTGGGCAAAATTCAGAACTGAAGAATTGGCTCCCTTTCAAATCATAACAGTGGAATTGAATTGAATCAAATCAGTCACACTCCAATGGAATTTAAATCTGAAATCAAAGTAAGAGACATTCAAACACCCTTTTGTGAAGCCGACATCCATATTTTTCTTGACAAACTTGGCTTCATACTCAGCTTACTTTTAGCTTGAGCTTGCAAGCAGACAAATCCATCTCTCGTCTGACGCACTGTGAGTGATTTCTCTTAATTTCACGGAAGGGAAAACGAGAAAGCAAAGTGTGGGGGAAAATCCCTCATCTGCTAAAAAAAACGACACTTAAGGGTCTACCCGGCTAAAGCAGAAACACAGATGGTGTTTCCACAATGTAGAAGGCTCGAAACCAACCAACAGAGAACTTATAAGCCCGAAAACCATGTAAATCAGCCGTTTGTGACAGTTAAGGTATGCGAAGAGACAGACAGGTGTCAGAAAAGGCCTATAGTATTTCTCTTTTTTCCCTTGAGGTTTCAGACACCCTGCTGTCTCTGGGGGCCTATGACTTCAAGTCCCAGCAACATGGGGGGAACGAATCCTTTGAAGAGCACCCCCTCGTAAAAAAACCTTCCTTAAACGGTCTAGAGATTCACGTCATGCCAATCAAGTAGCACGGCAAAGTTATTCTCATGTTAAAGATGAAAAAAAACAGGGTGCCTCTTTTCAAAAGTTACCACTGGCTGATCAAGGGTGGGCAGGACAGCCTCATCCCTCCTACCTCTTTATTGATTTCTTGCTTTCAACAAAGAATCAGAGTTTATGTCTAGTCCTTTCTCATTTTTATAACTTCCTGTATATGCAGGAAACACAAATTTCTATTTGGGGCTACTTGTCTTGAAGTAGTATACTCTTTCGAGGCAATGCACCCAGCGGATTTTGCAATGTACAACCCTGAAGGGGAAATTTATAATTTCTATTACCTTTCTAAAGTATGATCATTAATAAAACATATTCACCCCCTCCCCTTCCTTCCTCCTCCTCCTGTAGTTTTGTTCCCCATCACCCTGTTATTTTCCTCCATTTCCTTCAGAAGCACCCCCTCAGGTCTTTTGTGCCCTTTTTCACTGGAGAGCTGCAGCTCCCTTCAATGTTCTGCGAATCTCCCCGTTTGCTTTCCTTGAAAACATGGCAGCGGTGGAATAATTGAATCCCACGGCTGAAGCCAGGGGATTCATAACGCTGCAGTTAGTACAGCGTGCCGTTTAATATGTCAATCTGGTACTAGAGGCATGTGGATTCCTTTGAAATACTTGTACGGTGAGGTGTGAAGCAAATCTCTGACTGAGAGGAAACAAGCAGTCAGAACTTCTCTAATGAAGCATGGGCCCACTGCTTCTGATAGTCTAAAAATAGGCCAACCCGTAGCCTAGTGACTTATGTTTTTCAAGCGACTGCTTAATCCAAATGTTTTGCACTATATATTAACCAACTCTAGTTACAGTTGCTACAACCTATTATTATTTACAATTGTTTTAAAACCATCTCTAGATCATGAGACTGCCCTGCGACTTGCGTTCTGTGTAAATGGCCTATTATGTGATTGAAAATCTATTTTACAGCAGTAAAAGGTAGGTTCTCAACCTATTGAACTACCTACCAGGAGTCAAACATAGTGGTACTAACATCTGGCCATTTCATTACTTGGAGTAAAATTGGGTCTGCTGGTGTGACTAAGTAAAATCCTGCCAACTACAGACTGGGGGCAAAACAAAAAGACCTTAAAGGGATAGTTCACCCATTAAATTACTCACCATCATGTCGTTCAGCTTCAGAACACAAATTAAGATCTTTTTGATGAAATCTGAGAGCCATCTGTCCCTCTATACACAGCTAAGCAATTTCCACTTTGACACTTCAAAAGGTGCATACAGAGAACGTTGAGCTTCAGCAAGAACCAATGAGGTTCATTCTCAAATTACGCAGCACGTTTGAGCTTTAGCAAGAGGTTTGTTATACGTCAAGCGTCAAGCAGGTGTGGTGCTTCTCTTTATGTTCGCTGATCAATGTTTATATGTGAATAAAAGCCAAAAGCAGCCTAAATATATTCATCATATAAAACAACCGTGACTCTTCAGAAAATTTTGACTAAACTGCCCAATTCATATGGATTAGTTTTCCAATATATTTATTAACCTTTTGAAGCGTCAAAGTGTTTAAAAAGTCAAGTCAATTGTGTTCTGAGGATGAACAAAAGTCTTATGGGTTCGGAAGGACATGAGGGTAATTTCAATTTTTGGGTGAAATATGCCTTTAAAATCTCCTCTGCAATCTCTGCTTTGATGGAAGAATAGCCCAAAGCTTCTGAAATAGGTGCATATTTCCTGTTCAGAGGTGGACAAAGAAGGAAAAAGTGTATGTGGAAAAGCTGTCTGAGCGCGAGAGAGACATACCAAAAATTTTAAAAAGATATATAGCCAGAAAGAAACAGAAGCACTCTGATCAGCCAATAAGATCACAGCATTTTTTGAGTACCATTTAGTAAAATACTGTACTGTAGTCACTAATTTCCAACCACTTATGTAACAAACACCGATTAATCAAGAGTATTGCTATTACAGGACCACAGCACTATAACAGTTCTTTTGGTTTCCATTCCAAGTTTGGGAATTGATGGCTACATCTGTATTTCATCGTATTTCTTTAAAAAAATATATGCACCAAGATTAAAAGATGGAGATGAAGTTATCAGTATGCTGATAAGAACACATTTGTCATGCTCTATTAGTTATGCTTTGCTTATAACATCAAAGCTTAAAGCTTAACAAATGCTTTAAAAAGACCTTCAGATGATACATTTCCCCCTTCAACAAATTTTTTCTTCTCCAGACATGTGCAGCAAGTTCAAACTGATAGCAGATAGTTTAAAACTAACAAAACTTTTTTTTTTTTTTTTGGTTTCTATGCTCAAAAGAGCTGTGAAATATGCTTCACATAGATTATTTTTGGCCTAGCTTCTTCAAGAAGAGGTGAAAATGGCTTTACCTTCTGAAGTTATGAGAAATATCTCATCTCAAGCTGTGCTTGCCAGAAATTTCAGCCTTGTTATCTTAATCTCTGTTTCGGTGTTATCACGTCCTGTTAGTTTTGGAAAATGCTTCAATATAGGTGTAAATCTAGACTGAAACACAACATCATACATGCTGAGAAAATGCCAAGCACTGTCGGCATCATGCTTTATGCTCGTATCACTCAGAGACTGAGGTCTGAGAGATGCGGAAAACAGTATTCAGACCCGTGGACACACTTCTAAATGCAGATGTTAAAGCTGAGTGGACAAGCTTTGGCAGAGAGCCAAAATATGCTTACAGAACCCCTTTGGCCTGGTCTCTGGAAAAGAAAATGGACAATCAATTAGAAGGGAATTGTAGGACAGCAGTGGCCGGTGTAAAGCCCTTATGACATTATAGCTGGGAATATTTTCCAAATTTCTTTTCAGACTGTGTGAGGTACTTGAAGACCAGAAGATAATGTTTTTTTTTTACTTTATTTCTTGTAGAAAAGGAAGATACATTTCTAGAATACTTTATTGTAATTGGTCAATCAGAGTTGTCTGTGGTCAAATATTTTTATTTAATGAGCACTCTATGTTTGTCTTTGGCAATCAGTCAAGTACACTGTGCTGGTTTCATGTATTTTTTGTAGTTTCTTCAAACATTATAAAATTATTTAAACTTAAAGGGATAGTTCAAGAAAATACTGTAATAAAGCTGCAGACCGCACTTTTTCCTCTTTGTTGCCATCTCTGTTCGAAATCTGCACCTCGGCATGGCACACATGGCACCCTTTAGAGTCAATTTGACACGCAGATATATATGGGGCAGAAGGCGCCTCCTAGTGGTCTAACCCTAACCCTACCCCAGACCTAAACCTACCTATACTCTGTGCGTGTTATATTGACGCTAAAGGGTGCCATGTGCGTCATCTACGCTTTGGCGAAAGCGTTGAATATGAAGCCTTGGGATGAGAATGCATTGGTTATTATATAACCGTGAGACCGACGGTTATAGTTGATTACCGCCATTAGAACTCTATAACCACCAAAACCGTGTTATTAATTTTTTTTTAAGCATTTTTTATTATAGAGGATGTTAGAGGCTGCTACTGCTGGAGATGATTAGGGAGAGGTCTGTGCCCCTTTACCGATCAGAGCGCGTGCTGACACGTTAATATCTAAGCCTTGTTTATACTCAATGTGTCTGCACGAGCGCAAAAATGACACGTTGGGTTCGCAAGACTGGCAAGACCCCATTTCGCTTGGCTGTGTACATGGCTTTTTTTTGTAACAACACGCACGACGCCGCATCCAAGAATGAACGACTTAAAGCATAATCTGCCCATGCATGTAAGTCTCACAGCACGGACACGCAGTTTGCACGTCTAAATTGCAAAGTTAATTGCAAAGGTTTTTTTTTGTGTGTGATTCATTGAATGTCAAGCACATTCACTTCTAGTTGTCTTGCTGTTAATTTTAAATAAAGGTAGAGCAAGTAGTTAATCAATGTCTGCTCGTTTATTCAAACTATACCTATAACAGATGAATGTAGCAACGTGCACCATCCTTGCCGATGTGATGTAATGAGTATGACGCAACTTGTGCGTTTAAAAACCCAATGCACAAATTAAAAGCTAATTAAAGGATTATTAGGAACAACCGGTTCAATTTCTCATTAATGCAATTATCTAAATCAACCAATCACATGGCAGTTGTTTCAATGCATTTTGGGTTGTGGTCCTGGTCAAGACAATTTCCTGAACTCCAAACTGAATGTCAGAATGGGAAAGAAAGGTGATTTAAGCAATTTTGACCGTAGCATGGTTTTTGGTGCCAGACGGGCCGAGTATTTCACAATCTGATCTCAGTTACTGGGATTTCACTCACAACTATTTCTAGGGTTTACAAAAAATGGTGTGAAAAGGGAAAAACATCCAGTATGCGGCAGCCCTGTGGGTGAAAAACGCCTTGTTGATGCTAGAGGTCAGAGGAGAATGGGCCAACTGATTCAAGCTGATAGAAGAGCAACTTTGACTGAAATAACCACTCGTTACAACCGAGGTATGGAGCAAAGCATTTGTGAAGCCACAACAAGCACAACCTTGAGGGGGATTGGCTATGACAGCAGAAGACCCCACTGGATACCACTCATCTTCACTACAAATAGGAAAAAGAGGCTACAATTTGGAAGAGCGCACCAAAATTGTACAGTTGAAGACTGGAAAAATGTTGCCTGGTCTGATGAGTCTCGATTTCTGTTGAGACATCATGCCTTCACTGTGCAGGCTGGTGGTGGTGGTGTAATGGTGTGGGGTATGTTTTCTTGGCACACTTTAGGCCCCTTAGTGCCAATTGGGCATCGTTTAAATGCCACGGCCTACCTGAGCATTGTTTCTGACCATGTCCATCCCTTTATGGCCACCATGTGCCCATCCTCTTATGGCTACTTCCGACAGGATACTGCACCATGTCACAAAGCTGGTTTCTTTAACATGACAATGAGTTCACTGTACTAAAATGGCCCCCACAGTCACCAGATCTCAACCCAATAGAGCATCTTTGGGATGTGGTGGAACGGGAGCTTCGTGCCCTGGATGTGCATCCCACAAATCTCCATCAACTGCAAGATGCTATCCTATCAATATGGGCCAACATTTCTAAAGAATGCTTTCAGCACCTTGTTAAATTAATGCCACGTAGAATTAAGGCAGTTCTGAAGGCGAAAGGGGTAAAATGGTGTTCCCAATAAGCCTTTAGGTGAGTGTATGTGATTAATAAAGCTGTGCTGTGATTAGTTCTGTGTAACACGAGACTGAACCTCATTGGTTCTTGCAGAACCTCAAACGTGCTGCGTAACACAATAATGAACCTCATTAATTCTTGCAGAAGCTCAAACGTCCCGTGTAACACGAGAATGAACCTCATTGGTTTTTGCAGAAGCTCAAACGTGCTACGTAACACGAGAATGATTTAAAGCATCCTTGCTGAATAAAAGACCTCAAACATCAAATGCAATCCATCCCAAGTGGTAAATACAGGTGTTTACCCACACCAAGATGGTAAAATTTGACTACAAGCTCAAACTTGGACACCAGTGACTCACAGTCACTTTGTTATTGCACGTATCTCAGCACACCATGAAACCGCTGCTAATTGCTTTCATATTACCAAGCATCCAGGCAATCTTGGGGTCCGTCCAAGACCACCTTCAAGATGAGAAACAGTGCGAGTTGTGCATGCAACTTCCACTTTGAGAAGAGAAAATGGAGAGAACAAGAAGCTACAAGGATAATCGTGGTTGGAGCTTTTTTTAGGGAAATAAAATAATAGACTCAGACACATAGTGTTGACAGCAGTAAAAATTGAGAGGGTATTTTATTGCCTTCTGAGGATGGATTAATGTCATAATCTTGGTGAAAGATTCAGTGACCTACTTCAAGTGTAATATACACTACTGGGGCAGAGTGTTTTCATTTCTCCACAAACCTGAGGGAGCTGCTGTCTAGTTATTTTCAGTCAATAGGAGGAAGAGAGAAAAAAATCCTAATGCTCTTACATATATATGTATGTTTACCCAAAATATAGAAATCCAAAAGCTTCTAGAGAAAAATGATTCATTAAAACTTGAAGTGCCACTACTCAATTCACAAAGTCTGACATGCTTTTTGTTTCACAGCAAAGTGCTGCACTTATCATTTACATGTGTGAAGCGCTCGGTTAACAAACAGTATCTCTCCATTTGCTGGGAGTTTGGTTGGCTTACCGGTATAGAGCATCACAGTCCCGCCCACAGCCGGTGCCGGAAGTAAAAATTCAATACAATTTCTCCATTGACAGTTGGGATTTAAGCCATTAAAACATAACCATACATGGTAGACTTAAAACCAGCTACGGCTGTACTAAGTGATTGTATATGCTCAAATAAATGCCAAAAGTTCATGCACTAACCTCGTCTTTTATTCGCAATGAATTGGATAAGTACTTCATTACCCACAATCCTGAACAATCCCACAGTGTTGCATCTGATCGGTGGAAGTCGTGTACCGTGTCAGTAGAACTTACTAACTTTTCATCACATTTTGTTTTGTGTCCATACAGTATCATAAAAATAAAAGGATGGAATGATTTAGAAGGAGAAGCACAGATAATGCTTAGTGAACATGTTTGATTAAATAAAAAATAACATGAACTGACTTGTATAGGTGTAAAAGGAGTGGAATAATGAAAGTCTACTCTTTACTAGCTTCTGCTTTACTCACCGCTGCCCCCTTCACTTGACCTCATTCCTCTGTTTGGCTGAATAACTCATCTGCCAGTTTCCTAGTCAAGTAAATCTCTTTTGTTGTGAAGTGGTCTGTATATCTAAAGCAATGAGTATTAAGTCCTCACATTCACTCCTGCTTTCTCTCTTGTCATGTCTTTGACACTGCCGCAGCCGCTTTGCCTTCTTCACTTGTTGAAGTAAGTGTTTGCAGTAGTTAGAGGCTGATACATAAGTCAAGCCAATTAATCTGACAATATTGACAATTTTATTTTATTATAAAGTAAATGGATAATGCCATTTTGTTTCTAACATTATTAAATGAGTGAGACCTAATATGTAAATATATGTCAAATATATTTTTATTTAGTTTTTGTTAGATTTGTTGGATTGCCAATTTGCTATTAAGTTCAATTATACTTTCTTTAGTCATCCACCTCTGCACTCTATATTGTCATCGTCCATTAAAAATAAAAATTAAATAAGGAATTTGTTTAAAAAATAAAATAAAATCCACAAATTCTCTTAACCGCTTGTCCTAGAGTTGTGGGGATGCTGGAGCCTATAAAAATTAATAACTAGTAAATCACTACTACTAATGCAATATATATTTCCTACAATGTTTCATTTGCATAAAGTTGCATATTAGCGCCAAGCCTGAATGATGTCCATGTCACAGAGAAACAAGACATCAGGGCTCTCAATAGCTGAACATCATTTTGGTCAATGCCCCCAAAATATAGGGAAAGGCTATAAAGTAGTGCTGTGGTATGCTTTATAAAAGCAATAAATAAATAAATAAAAACATCCAAAAGGAAATGAAATAACTGTTAATGTGGAAATCTAAAAGAGCAGGTTCACACAACTCATTTTTCCCCGTCAACGCTACTTCCACTGGGACCAGAGAAGACATTCCTACCGAAAAACTTTTCCATCTAAGTGAGCCTTGATGAGATTCCTCTCTCCCACAGGCAAACACACAGTGCAGCCACATGAGCGGTGCTGTATTTCAGAAACATGAAAAATACATGCAGGCAACAGTACACTGTAGTTTTTGGGAGACTATGGTCGGTGCTTGTCATTGTTGAGGAAATAACACGAGGCACAATAATAGTCAGAGGTGATGGACAATCCCTTCAACTTTTGTTGCTGAAGATATCAGTAGACTGACTCACAGATCTATGGAGTCTGTCTTCGACAGCACAGGCTTCAGTGTTTCCTCTATGTGCACATAGTTGGACAGAGGTATCATAGGCCTCTGTTTGGCTTCCAATCACAAAGCATTAGGGATATGGAGCTTTTTATTTCAGATTCCATGGTCGGTGTGGTCGAGTAAGTCATTTCTGCTTTGCCACAGAGTAGAGAGCTAAACGAATGAGAAGGAAAGAGACAACAACTGAACCAAAGGAAAATAGATGCAGAGTCTGGAGGAACAATGGGGCTAAAAGTCTCCCTCAATGAACATGTCTGTTTTTCTGTTTTCAATTGATTTATATGCCATTTTATTAAATATTTATGGTGCAACATAATTTGTATTCATGTAAACATAAAGGCAACTAGAGTGAGGTTTTTGTATAATGTTGGGGTAACAACGCACAAGTAACACAAGTTCTGTAATCAGATCACTTTTTCAAATACTGTAACTATTACATTAATGCATTATTTTTAAATTTCACTTTTTTTTTTCAAATAAGTAATGCAAGTTATTTTGCTTTGCCATTCATTGACTGACACCTCTCATCACGCCCCCATGTTGAGAGAAATCATGAGTGATGCAGAGGAGTTGTGTGCGCCGTGTAAACATCATGGAATTAATGTGAGCAGGGATTTACTCACTGGCACAAAAACAGATTCAGTATTCCTCAACATGAACAAAAAGTGGTATGCAAACTCCGAAACCTGCAGTAAATATGTTAAATAAAACAAATATACTTTAAGTATTTAACCTCACTTTATAAACCAATGTCTTTGCTGCTGACCTTCTATGATCCAATTCAACCATAATAATAAACAACAATTACTTTAGTTAAAATCCCATTTGTCTTTCTTTCTTTCTTTACTGCCATAACTAGAACTTTAATCCAAGAGTAACACATTACTTTCCATTAAAGGGTAACTAATTAATGCAATTAGATACCTTTTTTTTTTTAGGAAGTGCAACACAATATTGTAATGTATTGTAACACATTTAACTGCATATTATTCCAAATAACTGCATCATTCACCAATTGACGATTTAACAATTATCTATTAATTTAATTAAAACTTTAATTAAAATGTCATTTAAAACTTCAGGCATTAACCTCTTAAGTATTTTTTGTTTTGTTTTGTTTTTTTGTTTTTAGTGCATGTACACCATGGAGCTACAATCCTTTATTTCAACACCTTAGATTTTCTCTGCTGGTCTCTAACAAAGCCTACGAACATTTAATGGTCCTTTGGCTTTTGTCCTGAAGCAACAGAGCAAACAGTAACTTGTGTTTAATTGTGACCCACTGGCAGCGACAAGCATACAAAAAACAGCCTAAAAAACAAACAGTTGTTTAAAATATCTTAGTTTTACTACAGCATGTGGGTAAATGTCTGTAAACGGTGAAAGGCCTTACGTATCCTCATTCCTACAGCAAACAAACAAACAACCACACAACTCAAATTTCAAATGTTCAATAGTTGCTGACAACAGATAATATTATTTAAACTCAACCTTTAATAAATATAGGTTTATGTAAAGAGTGGGACTTACAAAACAAGAGGCCGGGGATCTTTTTATTTTGCATGTGGAGCATTACTGCTGCTGAAGTCAGCTTGTTAAACCTAAATCACTTCAACAGGGCTAATCATCACTGTCTTGAGCATTTCTTACCGATAGGATCTACATTTACAATAATTACCAAACAACAAGAATCAAAACATACTTAAAGAGCTTATTGGGTCTCCTAGAGCAGCAAGTTCCACAAAGAGTTTAATTAAATGGAAAATGGTAAAAGATTTAGGCAATGTATTAATATTTTTTTTTAATCAAAATTAATATTTGGCCTATGAACTAAATGCTGCAATGGAGTAGTAGTTACGTTAACATTGTGCAGTGTCTAAAACACAAGAAATAACATTTTCCGAGATCTGGATTGCAGAGTTGTAACACGAGTGCATTGTACTCACATAAACACAAATACACATTCACATGAACAAAAATAAAGTGACACTTTTCCCACTTGGGCCACAAACAGTGTAAGGAGCATTCAATCATTTCAGATAAAACTCTTAATTTCTATACAAACAGATTAAATCAAATGCCGAATGGCGACATTTCCAGGTTCTACAGATCATCATGAACGCCTCTGCTCAAGACTAAATGGCTGATTTTACAACATATTCTCATCCCAAAAAGTCATATAACTGACGTTTTGGGACGTCTTTTGACCATACGTCAATATTCACCTTTTTAGGGCCCCCTTAAACGTCGGTAGATGGCGATCCCGGGCCGTCATACAACTGACGCTTTACCTTTAACATCAGTTAGGTGACGGGTTAGGTTTAGGTCTGGGGTAGAGTTAGGATCCCATAACCTCATCTACCGACGTTTAAGGGGGCCCTAAAAAGGCGAATATTGACGCATGGTCAAAAGACGTCCCAAAACGTCAGTTATATGACTTTTTGGGGTGAGGCTGCGCTGGATTTTAAGACCAACTGCAACAACACATATTAAAAATACAATACCGTTGACTTTAAGAAACCCAGTCAGATTTAGATTAAGACGTTTAATCAAACATGTAATATATAAGAAATGTGTCATTGTGATGTGAGGTTGAGGCAAGAGAAGGCCCAAAGTGTCAATTTAATTCCTTTACGCTTTTTTTGTTGCACTTAAAACAGCATGGGAGAACATCAGAACTCTTGCCAGGGCTGAGCTGTCCATCACACTATGTGAAAACTGCCATTTGGATCTCAGTGACCATTTCAGATCTCTAGGTACAGTGCAGCTAAGGACCAGCCACTAAAAAACAAGCATAAATCCAATAAAAGCATGATTAGACTGAAACCCCATTTGGTGAAGCCAATGCCAAAAAAAAAAAGCAATGAGAGGTGCATGAGTTTAAGCAGCATTTCCAACACCTAAAATATGTTTTTTTCAAAATTAGCTAACCTTAGTAACACATCCACTTCCATCACTCAAGTGACTAATGCAATTTCAGAGCCAGATTTTGACTACTAGGCCACATTATTTAGGCGAGAAAAAAAGTGTTCCAAGACTGACAGAGAGACCGAATTATGAATGTACAAAGCTCTCCTCAGAGATAGAAACCTGACGCTGTCAAGACCAGCACTGTGCGAAGGAAAAGAGAGAAATCTCCCAGATGACTGATACTTTGCACATATATTTTCATTTTTAAAGCAAATATCAATCTCCGACTGAACAGGCAGTAAAGGTTAGGTATTTATGAGCTCACTGGGAGTGTGGCAGGTACAAAGGCCCAACTGTGGGCGGCAAGAAATTTGCCAGTCTTTATGCATTGAGGGTTAGTTGAGTCCTTAATACAACGTAAACAGGCTTTAGAGCTTTACTTTCCGACACATTTACAGCTAAAATTAAAAAGCCATGTTTCATCATGCCCTCTAAAATGTGAAATGTAGCATATCCTGGCACATTACATAGGGCAGGCAAGGGAAAGTAATTATTTGATAAGTGTTGGCAGACGTCTGATCTCTTAGATAATCGTGGCAGCTCATTTCCTATTAAATTCATTGCAGACCTTTTGGCCTGTGATTTATAATACCACCATTAGCATTTTTTCAGGCCATTTGACCAAAAAGATGAAGAGAAAGGTGGGTAAGACTTATCTTAATGTATCCATAACGCAATATGCAGCCAAAAGCTATATAAAGATCAAGATAACCAAGTACTGACAAAAATAAATATGATATTTTTGCCACATGTAGGCATCCATTTTAGATAGACGAGATTTTTTTTAAAGTTTAGAGCTTGCCATGTAAACACCATGAAAATGATAAATAAATGAACGAGACATAATTTTTCCAATGGATAAATGTAATTGAAAATGTTTAATTTAAAAAATAAATAAAATGTTTTCATTGCCATACAGTAAAGTAGTGACCTTCCACCTAGCCTATAACAATATTCTATATTACTCTGGTGCCACTTCATATTTTTATCAAGATATTATATATATATGAATAAAATATGTATAATGAAGGATATTTTTTACAACATCATAGATTAAAAAAAAAACATTCCAACAATGTCTCACAAAGCAGGTCACAAAAACACTTCTATTGCCAGTTTCTAATGATGCCAGTTTATCTCTGATGTCACTGAAGCTGGATAATGCAATTGAACAGCTATAAACTCTGCCAGCTGCTCTACCGCAAACCCAAACAGAGCGACACGGACTTAGAGCTTGTATCACACCATCACTAAAGACAAGTGAAAATACACAGATCATTGTCCGAGCTTATATCCAAGACCTAAACATCCAGCTCTGACAGATGACTAGCACAAAGGATCGGGTAATAGAGCACAATTAATCAAAGTGTTACAACTGCTGGTAGGCCATATATTTCTCCTCACATTCTGTTTATTAAACAAGAAGCCAAGTTTTTTAATCCAGCCAACATTCAGCATTTAATAATAAAAGATGAAATGCACAGTAACTTCTTGTGTTTGACACCTCAGATATAAAGATTTATAACTCTACAGAAAGCGCAGAGAGAAGTTTACAGCCTGTGATATAATATACACAAGCAACACAGAGATTTATAAAGTCCTTCCAACAAAAAAAAAATAAAAAAAAATGGATGGTTCACGAGAGCTATACGTCAGTTTTACAAAGTTAGAACATGTGGTTGAATGGGCATTCCTTCAACATCTATGAAGGGTTTTTTAAAGACGGGAGTCTTGATGCTTGAGTAACTGTACTGTACACTTGAAGACCAGATTAAACCAATGAGTTTTACTACGACAGGTCAAATCCTCCCACATAGGCTTTTCTTGAAGGTAAAGTGGCTTTTGTGTCAACATTCAGTCTGGCAGTATAATGCACTGAGTTCCACCACAGTGATTTATAATCTACCTACTATTATTAAAACCAAAGACTGGATCACGGAAGCCGTCTGTTTCCATTTTGCCCACCGATCTAAAAAATATGACATAGCTAGATATATGTAGCGTAGTGTCTATAAAACTCCATCTGAAAAGGTTTAAATTTTGTGACAAAATATCCATGGATACTATCTAGAACAGATGGGAAAACACTATTGAATACCTTTATAAAGATAAGGTGAAGGAAGCCACATATTCATAAAAAAACCTCTCAAAATCCATCAGCTAAAAGGTCAAACTAAATCATAAAATGGAGCCTATACTAAAACTACAGACATCATGGCACACAAGGAACAAAGCAGGAATCTGGAAAAGAAAAATCTGTCCAGCCACCACACTCACCGCTTTTAGTTATAAATGAGGAGCAACTGTTAAGATTCACCACTGACAACTCAATGCAGAAAGCTTTGCATGTCATGGACAAAAGACACTCTATAGCATAAGATATATTACTTGATTAGCTAGCAGGTTGTTGTTTTGTTTGTAAATACACAAACAAATATTGTCATACATGTAGTTAAACTTAACCTAACATTTTAATTGTCATTACTTTAGTTTTTTTTTTTTTTTTAGGTTTGCTTTTATGCTTAGGTTGTAAATTTTCCCATCCACTTACACATTTACAAAATTTTTATAAATTATAAAAAATTTAGATATTAGAAATTGTAATTTATATTTTTTACATATATAAAATATTAATATAAGGAAAAATTTAATTATATATATATATATATATATACATTATATATATATATATAATTTATTTATATACATTAAATATATATATATATATATATATATATATATATGATTTATTTGAATTTTTTCAGTAAATCTATAAAATATGATCTCGATCTCTGTATGAAGAGTTCAGATGCAAAAGTCACTAAATGCCATTTGAAATTTTCTTCTAAAATGACCATTTTTATCAAGCTTGTATATTTAAGTTCAGTAATTTCACTTAAATGACAATTAATAGGTAATCTTCATTGCCATTTAAGTGAAATTACTGAACTTAAATATACAAGCTTGATAAAAATGATCATTTTAGAAGAAAATTTCAAATGGCACTTAAAGGCTTTTGCATCTGAACTCTTTGTATTATCTAAGTAAAAACAGAAAATAAAATAGTGGCCTATAAAATAGAGCCTCCAAATAAAACACTGCTTTCACATATCTATTGGTACAGTAATTAACAATAAAAACAACATAGGCCTAGTTATTAATATAATATGACCTTAAACTAAATCAGCTCATACTTCATTTCACAGAAACCTATCCAAGTTGCCGTATTTATGGGTATGCTGACATTTATTAACTACAAACAGTATTGTAATTATATTGTGTAGCTGCTTGTACTTTACATACTGTTATTGTTTTGACTGTTGTAGTAATCCATAACGTCTGATATATATATATATATATATATATATATATATATATATATATATATATATATATATATATATAGACACTTTAAAATGGATGTACGCAAAAGTGCACAACAAGATCCTATTTTGTTTTTGGTCATTTTTAGACTAGATAATGCTGAAAACTATAAGTTCATGGAACTTAATGTACCTTTTTAAGTCCTTTGCTCAGTATAATTGGATGCTATCTAATGTCTAAGCACTATTCAAAGGCAAATGAAGCAGCTCAGCCCATACAAAGAGACTCCAGCTGAGAGTTTAAAGTCCCCGTGAAATCAAAATTGAACCTATTTACTTTGCTAGCGCATATTACTAGTCTTGTGGTGAACAATTAATCCGTGCAAGTGAATATATATTAAAAAAATGTTTTACCTTAGTAATCTTTAATCAAAATCTGAAAAGTTACTTCCGGTCTGGAACGGTTTCTTTTTCTGATGACGTAGGTTTCACAGTTTGGGTGGGGAAACGCTTAACCACTCCCCTCAAACCGTTAGTTTGCTATGAGCGAGAGATGGAGAGGAGGAGCGCTAGAGTCAAACCCTGCCCTCTGTTCAATATTCCGTTTCACTTGGAAATACGTCACAGCACTGGAGAAAAATCGTTTGCAACTTCCGGTTCACGGGGACTTTAACACTGTCATTCTCTCAATCAGTGCACTTGAAGAGCTCTTTTGTCATTCCAATGGCACAAAAACTGTTTAGATAGCCCTTTGGCAACATAAGTCAATAGGTAAACAAAAAACACCCTGAAGACTACTGAATGAAATGACACCTATAACTATTTGGCTTACATGAAGTTTGACTTATGACATGAATAACATTTAAATATCATCAAAAAATGTACTTTTGCATAACAGTGCACACGTAGCATGCAAGTACATGTTATTGTAACCAAATTATTATTATTTGCAATA
Source organism: Pimephales promelas (assembly GCF_016745375.1). The sequence goes on from NW_024121421.1 coordinate 7,249,264, forward strand.
TTCTATCTTTAACATGGGCATCGTTCTGTAATTTGAGACACTGTTTCATGACATGATTTAATAGTAGAGACATAAATATTTTAGACGGCTCAGTATTATTTCCTGTGAATGTGTTGAACTCAACCAAAATAATGTTAAGTCGATTATGAACACAGTGTAAAATGCATGAGTTTGATCGCCTACCGCAGATGACTACGAGCAACACGATGATCAGTGTGAAGTTGCGCTGGCATCCGTGCGGCTCTTTCGCTGTTCCTCTGCTCATTTCTTCTGCCTCTGAGCGCTCTTACATCCACCGCAAGTTCTTCTCACAGGTCAGTGTTATAGCTGGACAGTGCAGAGCTCTTCAGGTCTTTACTGAACCTCAGATGTCCGCAGAGGTGTACTGTTTTAGGCGGATGGTCCTCTGCTCTGCTCTCTCCAAACTCTCTTGGAGTTTGAAATTTCTTCAGTCCCTTCAAGAAGTTTCCACTTTCCAGGCAGTCTGAAGACATGTGCTGCTCAATACTGTGTTTGGCGCCACCTGCTGTTTAAGTACAGGGCTGTTAGAAAAACATAGGTTTTTAAATTGTGGACACTGTTGGAAATGGGGTTTCATAACATTGAATTAAACAACTCCATTGTGCATTGGGAAACTAACAACAACGAAACAAAAAGTGTGGTGTGACTAAAATCTCATTCAGTTAAAGGTGCTCTAAGCAATGTCACACGTTTTTTAGGCCAAACATTTTTTTGTCACATACAGCAAACATCTCCTCACTATCCGCTAGCTGCCGGTCCCCTGAACACGCTGTCAAAAAACGCGATCTTTGCAGACACCCCAAGCTCCACAAACGGCAACAAAAACAAACTGGGCCAACCCGCACCACGAAAGATTAAAAAAAAAAAAACTGTTCCAGCCAATAACCGACAAGAAGGATTTGGGGTTTGGGGGGGCATGTGGATGATGAGGAGGGAGGGTCTAGCTAGCCTCTGTTTTGTTTGACAGACTTAAAAGCCAAAAAGAAATGATGTCACCCGACATCGCTTAGAGCACCTTTAACTGCTAAGCTAGCAACAGCACGTTAGCCAAGTGTATTAATTTGTGAAGAACAGCTTCAACAAAAATTAATTTAAGAAAACGTTTGCGTTATTTACGACCAATTTAATTCATATTCAGCCTAAACACTAGTAGCCTAGTCTCTATTCTTGTCTCCATTCTTCGTCTCAATGGTAACTTTAAAGAAACTTCTGAAACATAATCTTTCATGAGTCATGACACTGGAGAATAGAATAACAATCTTGCTCAAAATCATATAAAGTCAAGCTGCAGTCCGCATTTTCCTCTTTGTCGCCATCTCTGTTCAAAATCTGTAATTACAGTTATTCGCGAATTATTACGTGCAGCTGTACCTCGTCACGGAACAGAGCAGATGAACACAGGGTGCTTCTCATTTCTTATTTGTGCATCCTCGTTTCCTTCCCTCGCTTCCTTTCCTTGCGTCTCAGCTCCACCCCCTGTAGGACGCGAGAGAAGGAAGCGAGGAAAGGAAAGGAGGACAGAGGAATCGAATAAAAGCTTTTTTATATACATTGGAATACTTGATCACTCGAGCGTCACTCCACAGTGTCATCAGCAGCGCTAAAAGGATCTGCCCTATGTTGTTGAAGTTTGGTTATTTAATAAATTCATAATAAATAATAATAAAGATAGGCTATACTGTTGAAATAGGAGGAGCGAGGAGACGAGGAGGGATATTGAGAAGCACCCACACTGTTTGAGGATACTTTGAAGGTCCATCTCCTTTTGGCCGTTCTCCACACACACACAGCGGATCTCTTCAGAATGGACCTTCTGTTCTGAACCACTGTTTGATTCTTTTTGGAAGTATGACCAACAGAAGTATTTTCTAAATTGTCATCTGAACAAGTAAGTAACATCCAATTTTGTTTACCAACTAAGGGGAAAAAAGCATTGCAGTAATCGCGCTGATTAAATCTAGCGATTGCTTATCACATCACGTCAAACCATGCAAATTATATTTTGTTCTCAAATTGTTAACAACATCAGCATTACGTGACTACATTTAAAGTCCTTCAGATGTAGGCCTATCCTTGTTTTCGCATTGGCCGGTTGCAGTCTCTTTTTCCAAACGCTCAGTCCAAAGTCTTTTTTTTTTTTACATTTTATTTTACAGCGGGTGAATCTCTAGTTGTCATTGGTGATTGTCGTTTGAACCTTTCTGGATCTACCATCAAATTGAAGTTTAATTATATCAAGTGCTGTGAGAAAAGGCTATAAATGTCCACCTCCAACATCCTCACAAGCAATATATAGCCTACTAGCTGAGACTCCTTCTTTATGTGTACAGATGTGACGTAATGACGCGAAGACATGCTCAAATCTCCCGCGGAAATCCACCAGTACTGCTGGAATTAAAAACAGTATTACAAGCTTAACGTTTTAAACAGAGCTACGGCAAGCAGATAGTTTTGAACACTGCTGGTTATGTATTTTCTCAAATTTATTTTGGATAATTTTTAACCCAAAAAAACTACAGATTGCAGCTTTAAGTTCACAATTGACTCATTCTAGTGCCTTGAAAATCATGCTGGGAACTAATTACAACCTAATATTATTTCAAACACAAATTATTTCTGGCCTAGTCCAACACAAACAAATTAGGCCTAAGATTATGGAAGTAAAATAATGGCAAATATTTTTGAAACATACTTGAAAAAATATGCATTGCATTAACCCTGTTTGTATTTTAATGGATTGCGTTGCCGTTCACATCGGGATATTACATAACGATTATTTTTTTCGTTGGGAGTTTAAACTAAATTCTTAACTACTGTAATATATATTATATGTTTTACAATGGTTTTTTGTAAGTGTATGTATATTATTGCACGCCAAGTCCAACACAAACAAATTAGGCCTAAGTTTATGGAAGTAAAATAATGCCAAATGTTTTTGAAACATACTTAAAAAAAATATGCATTGCATTAACCCTGTTTGTATTTTAATGGATTATATTGTTAGAGCTTGCATTTTTAGGGCTGAAGTTTAACATGGTTGAATATTTAAGCTGTGAATATTTAAATTCAAAACATTTCAAACACATTTTCATTAGTAAAATTTTAATAATCCATATTCACCTTTTATATTTTCAAACTGATTAAAAATACAATAATGTTCAACAGGCGGTTTTCGGTCCATTTTATTCCGGTGTTACGGATCAACTGGGGATCATGTTAACTGGGGACGCGCGCGTGCACGCAAATAGTTTTACCTGGATTTCCAGCAGATGTTAACAGCGACAGATTCGTGCCCTATTTTTCACCGATAAAAACGAATATTTCACCAGTTACCAGTACACGGTATGCAAATAAAGCGCTTTGTTTTTGCAGTGTATGATATTCCTTTGTATTTGACGCATTTTCAAAGAAGTTTAACATACTTTAGTGTCAAGCTCAGAAACCACGCCCATGTTAACAAGGGTCATTCGCTTTCATTGGATGAACAGACTTGTCAGCGCACTTGTGTTGTCATGAGTTCTAATCACAAATAACAACAGATGTAACGTTAGATTAAGTTAAAGTAGGCTACCTAAAAGAAACATAAATTGCAAAGTCATTTACATTTTTTCAACAAGTTGCATTTTTCGATCTGCATATGAAGAGTTCAGATGCAAAAGCCTCTAAGTGCCATTTGAAATTTTCTTCTTTAATGATGATTTTTATCAAACTTGTATATTTAAGTTCAGTAATTTCACTTAAATAAAAAATAAAAAATAAAATTAATAGGTAATTATCATTGCCATTTAAGTGAAATTACTGAACTTAAATATACAAGCTTGATAAAAATTATCATTCAAGATGAACATTTCAATTGGCACTTAGAGGCTTTTGCATCTGAACTCTTCATATATAGCCTAATTTTATAATGGATCAATTATTTTTATCTTATCAGCTTATTTTACTCTTATGATATTTAGATCTCTTTTTTGAACAACCAGCTGTGACGCGTCCATATCATCTATATCACGAAGTTAATTATCTCATGAACTTAATGTAACATTTTCAAAAGATTCATAAAATAAAAAATAATTTCTTTGTTTCTTTCAAAACAATTTTGTATTGCCTACTGCATATTTGTATAAGCATGTAATCATTTGATCAATCAAAACATGGAATTGAGCATTCATGTAGCTCAAACAGTAGAGTGTTGAGCGCGCAACACCAGAGTTGTGGGTTCAATTCCCAGGGAAAGCAAGAACTTATGAGACTTTAGAATGTGTACCTTGAAATGCAAAGTTGCTCAAACATTGTACATTATGCTCAGTAGCATAAACTTGAATGTTGTGTAGCTAGTCTTGTATTGGACATTTAGAGAACACTTTGTCTTTAGTGATTAAAGTCCTGTGAAAAACACAGAGTGTATTACTGAAATAAGCAGAACATATGATATTGTGATGATGACTTATTACAAATATATAGGCCTGATATTCTCTAGCCTATGTCTAATTTTCACCTACATCACTAACCTCTTAATCATTTGTCACCTCACATGAATGTCATGACCCTCTCTAAAACAATACGAAATGCTTTATTGTTTACTTGCTGACATCTTTAACAAAATAAATATTACAGACTAGTCTATGAGTTTTATAAATAAAATATAATGTGTTTGGGCAACTTTTTATGTAATATAAATTATGCCAGTGCTCAAAAGGTCTATAAATTAAGTGTCATTATTGTTACTGGTGTCATTGTTGTTAGGCCATAGACTACCACAGCAAATTGATGCAATTAAAGTTACACAAATCAAAAACTTTGTAGGATAACCATTATTTGGCAGCTGCTCAATAAAGGAACACTAAGAGGAGATGTGAACATTTCTCAGTGAAGGGTGATTGTGTGTTAAATTGCTCTTACTATAGAAAGGTAATACAACTGACATTTATTTTCTAATATACCATGATTTAAATGAGATGGAGAGCAGTAAGGCCAAACTGGCCAATGGGTAAGAAAAAATTATACACATTGCAAAACAAGTAACTGTTCTTCATTAGCATGTAATTCTAACTTATTCTATAGTTTGTTCATCCTTCCTTAGATTGAATGTTCAGAAGGTGAGACTGTGTGGTCAGACCTTCACAGATGGCAAAAAAGCTGTCCTGGCTGCATGCATGCACATTTGCCTATTTTTTTCTTTCTTTTGTTGCTTTCATAGGTCTGTTTAACATTTATAGGGAATGTTCAACAAACATATTCATTAGCTAACAGTTAGCTAATGAATATGTTTGTTGAACATTCCCTATAAATGCTGTGGGTAAATCACTGGATCCATAAGCTATGGCTTATCAATTTTCACCACTCTTTATGAACATTTATGGAGTGTACTGTATGCTTTATGTTTTAACTCATTCCTCAGAAACATTAAAATTCATAAATAATAAATAAATAAATGCTTGACATGTCCCTTTAACCACAGCAGCATTGCTGCTCAATTTTAATTAAGCCACAAATTGGCATCATAACAATAATCTGCGAATACACAAGCACTGCAAATACACAATGTCAATAGTATAATTTATTTAATATATTTACAGTTGTCATCAGATACAAATTTTATTGAAACTAATGTAAAAAAATAATGTGGGCGTGGTCTGTGTGTCGCGAAATTAAAGCACATTAAAACTTCCCTTAAAGGCGTCTGAAACATACAGCGGAGCAGCGCAGAGTAAACATCAGAGCCAAAATATGATGCAAACATTTAACAATAAAATGGAAAGCTTTGGAAATCTGCTCAGTGAAAAAATAGCTGTGACGAATCTGTCACCGTTTAACATCTGCTGGAAATCCAGGTAAAACTGTCTGCGTGCACGCGCGCGTCCCCAGTTAACATGATCCCCAGTTGATCCGTAACACCGGTTTGCAAATTCGCTCCCACAAATTTAGTGGTTCAAATTCGACAGTAAATTCAACTTTGACATCCAGGAACTGTGGAAAAAGCAGTAGAGTACTGAGCACAATCTCTATCTGCTGTTAGTCAACGTGATGAAGACCAGAGCAACAATTAGAAGAAGCCATATCTGCCCTGAACTATTCATTATCCGGTGTTCTGACATTCCATCCTACCCGTCAGATTGTCCTACCAAGGCTTACTGCGCATGCGCACATCAATAATACGTCATTTTTGTCACGCTGAACAACACGCCCATAATATTTTACTACTTGTGCGAGATCTTCTTCATCTGAGGTAAGTTTTTCACTATTTTTGTCAATTATTACTATACAAAGATATATAGCAGTAATGAGAACTGTTTACTCTCACATTCATACAAAGCAAATTAATATTAGCATTTTTTTCATGAAAACATTAACGTAAAATCATTCTACTCGTTTATTTCATACTGGTAGGACAATCTGATGAGGCATTTTGCAACGTAAAATCATCCTATCGTTTATTTCATAGGACAATCTGAAGAGGTAACGTTACTTTGCACTGTAAAATCACCGTAACATGGCCTAATAAGAAAATTCGGCAAAGTTACACAGAAATATTTTATGTAACTTAGTCACAGACGCGAAGCAGAAACGCTCAGTAGGATTTTACGAGGTAGGAAGAACCGATAGATATGGCTATAATTTTGCGCTACGGTAGGAAAATCTGACAAGGTAGGACAGATCGACAGAACACCGGACTGCTGCTGTTGTTGTTGTCTTTGGATACAGAAAGAAGAAGAATCGGAAATGACGCATATTGCATCTTAAGGTTGTCCTTATGTCCAGACGCTGCAGTGCGCCGCCGTTCACATCGGGATATTTTATAAAAGATTATTTGTTTCGTTGGGAGTTTAAACCAAATTCTTAATTCTTAATATATTAGGCCTATGTTTTACAATGGGTTTTTGTAATTGTATGTATAAAGTTGTCAAATGTATTTTTATGACCGTGTCAAAGATGACTTTCCGTTTGGTGAAATTCTGAATGGATTTTCAAATTTTCTATTAACATCGGTCATTTTTTTTTTACGGTCAGACGAGCATGGTACACTGTTAAAAATTAAAAATAAACACAGGGAAACTTTCTGTTAACAATTCTTTTAAAACAACATTTTTTTTTCTTAAAACGAAGAACATTTTTCCACTATAAAGAACCTTTTGTGAAATGTGTACATACAGTTAGCCTAATGCCATGGATATTACAGGTTCTTCATGGAATGATCATGCTCATGTAAGTTTACAGCAGGCATATCCTTTTACTTTTTAAGATCCGTAACAGTTGATCACCTTTGATTAAAGTCCTGTCTCTCTAATAAAAACTGCTGCTGTTTGAGGTCTGTGGAGACGAGACAGAGAATGCTCGCAATTTTATAAGCCAAGGGTCTTGCATCCTGAGCCGTTTCTGTTCATTTATGTTGTATCAGTGGTTGACAAGAAGAGAAAGACCTTCCCCTTTTGAAGTGATGGGCTCTCCAGACCCAGAGTTCATCCCTCATTTCCTCCGGTGACGTCAGCTCTCTGACACACACAAGCGGCAGGCTGCGATCAAAGACATACTCCTGCAGGCTCTAATATGAGCTCACATGCTGAGAGAAGATGCTGATTGGTGGGAGGGGAGTTGCGCTACTTTCATGAGAGGTTTTTGTTGGAATGAATTATGAAGCAATGGACACAAATGTTAAGAATCGAACACATTATATGAGCATGTGACTGCAGAAAAGTTGTGGAGATTCGTAAAGCAACATGACAATTTCAAGGGCCTCAGCCGAGCTCAGTTTTCAAAGAAAAGAAAAGCGGTACCTTTTTCTTCGGTGTGATTGCATCTAATATTAAACATTTGGAAACCATTATCTGGCGAGCAGCAAAGCAGCTGAAATATTTTTGACATGGGGCTGTTTTTCTTTCCGATGTCTATCTGTTTTATTTTCCCAAAGTAAAATAAGATTATTAAAATTGCAACCATGCACAGCAAAACTCATCTAATTGTAATGAGCTGGGGGATTGAGGGTTACTTTGAAGGACCATCTCCTTTTGGCCGTTCTCCACACACACACAGCGGATCTCTTCAGAATGGACCTTCTGTTCTGAACCTTAAATGGAGTAATCTCTGGAGTTATTAGGGTTTGTAGCTAATAGGAATAAAACCACTTGAATTACAAATGAGAAGCTACTGAGCTTCCTACTGAAATGCCCCCCCCCCCCCAAAAAAAAAAAAAAAAAAACGGAATTAAAGTTGCTTGTGTTCTTCCTTTTTATGTAATATTCTTTCCCCCCTGAGATATTCACCTGGTTCAAATGATACTCATTATGTTTGTACTATTCATTCATTCATACATATCAAAGAACACAGCTTTTCTATGATGAGCATGTTTTTCATTTCTGAATTTAAATTCATTTTGATATTATCTGAGAGGTTAAAGACAAAAACATCAGGGTGATGATATCATAATGTGGAAAAATCATCATAAAAAGAATTGAATTCTTGGAAATAATTAGTTCACTCTTAAAAAAAATAAAATGCCATTGATGGTTTCATGAAGAATCTTTAACATCCATGGAACATTTCCACTGCACCTTTTTTTTTTCTGGAAAAGCATTCTTTATTAATTTTTTTTTAATAAAGAATTTAAAATAAATTTTTTTAATTTTTTTTTTTTGCTTTATCAAATTAAGCAAACACATTTTAAGCGTGCCTTTCTTCACTTAAAAGTAAAGCATATTTTTATCTTAATTTTTTTTTTTTTTACTTTCTTTTAAAATAATGACCAAGATATGTACACTGTAAAAAAAATATTGATGGTTTAACTTAAAAAAGTAAGTAACCTGCATGGTTGCCTTAAAATTTTAAGTTCATTGAACTGGAAAAAGTGAGTTAATACAATGAAGGAGATTAATTTAACCATCAGAAACTCAAAATTATATGTTATCTGAACTATATAAATTATTTAAGTTGATTTGACAAAAGAAAAAATGTTGTGATTACTATCACTGTAAAAAAAAATATTGTTGGTTCAACTTAAAAAATTAAGTGACAAAAGAAAATATGTTGTGATAACAAATTTTGAAAATATTTTTTTACAGTGTACACATGATTTCAAGGAAAATATGTTGTAAGGCTTTTAACTAGATGGTTCAAATGACAAAGTCATAAAGTTTGTCAAAACTATCACTTGTTTTAACAACATTTTTCATTGTCTTTTTCTGGACAGTAATCCACCTAAAAAAATTGTCTTTAGACTTAACAAAAAACAGACTTTCAAAGAGATAATGCATTTGTTCCACCCAGGGCATTGTTGGTGACCTCATTTCTGGTGAGGATGTTTGTCTGTTGAGACATTTTCAAGTTGTGCTGTGATGGTGACCTCATTCTCATGCAGGTTTGCGAATGACGTCTATTAGATAATTTACATGTAAATCAAAATAAAACCTTTGAAACAGATCCTGGGTCAGAGTCCAAGAATGACACAGAATCAATGTGCATACAGCATCCAGTGATGTCAATAGATTTGTGCGACTAGCAAAAAAAGCAAGGCAATGTGATCGTCTCAAAACTCGTTTATGTCAGCAATATAAATATATATATGGTCTCTCATTATGTATTTTGTGCAAAGGGTCATGTTTGATCATATAAAAGTAGGGTCAGCAAGAATTAGACAGCAAGTGACATATATGTTATTCAAGCACATGCATGTGAGTGTGTGTAGGTGTTTCGGGAAGAGGTGAGGTGTGGGGGTTCAAAAAGGAAAATGAAAGATGCGAAGAGAGTGCCAGCATGACCGTGTTGCTGTATTTATTTTGCCTGGCTTTCGGAATGATTACTTAGACTCGATCATGCTGATCTTTGCCCACATGACCTGCTGACAATCATCACATCTCAGCACATTCCATAAGGCTTTATCCTGAGCCCAATATAATAAACAATATGGGGCAATACACTGTTGTTGTTAGGTCAAGAGGTCATCTCTCGCTCTCTGTCTTCTGTGTTATTAGATTTACATGGTAATTGATATCATATATATATAGAAGCACCCACTGGATGACGGAGAGGAAAAGAATGCAGGAAAGACCGATATGCCACTGAGATAATATGAACTAATATTTTGGAATAATTTAGTTTCCTTGGGTTAATATGGTATGTATCGTCCAGTAAATAACTGGAATCAAAACTTGATGTAGGTTTATTAACTGTGCATGGGAAACTGTGTGAACTTGGGGAAACAAGCTTTCTCTGCAGTTTGCCTGTTGCTGTTTTGTTTTTCTGTCTCCCTTGTTGAAAAAAAAGCAACAGAAATATGCTATTTCACACTTGCAGCAAGCAAAAGGTTAAATAAGTAAATAAATGGTTTTGAGAAAGCGAGTTATATATATATATATATATATATATATATATATATATTAAATACCTGTATACAGCAAAGATTAATTAAATTGATCGAAAAAGGCATTACTGATGATTTCTATTTAGAATAAATGCTCTTTTTAATCTTTTATTCACAAAGAATCCCAAAAAGGAAGTATCACATTTTCCACAAAAATATTAAGCAGCACAACTGTTTTAAACATTGATAAAATGAAAATTTTCTTGAGCACCAAATAAGCATATGATTATTATTCTGAAGGATCATGTGACTGAGGACTGGAGGAATGATGCTGAAAACCCTTTGCCATCACAGGAATAATAAAAAAACAAAAAACAAAAATCTTACAAATACCAAACCTTTGAACACTAGTTTATTATTTATTAGTTCCATAATCTCTAAAAATGTGAAGTCCAATTACTTAAGTAAGCTTCAAAGTATTAAATATTATAGAATTAACCATAGAAAAGATAAAAGCAAAACAGATGATAATGGGGTAAAATAACTTAAGATTTCCATAGTATCTTAATAATTTAACATAAGAGTTTATAGGTGCACTGGTGGAAATTTTTACTTGACACGATATAGTAATCTTTTTATAATGTATGGTTAACATTATTTTTGTGAGTGATCTCCTCTAAGGGCTTTCGATCTTTTTAAACTTCCAGATTAAATAAAGATGCTGTTCTAGAAATAAAGACATTAAAAGAGAACTTCAAAATATAATAACCTGACAGCTAAATACACACTGTTACAGCCATTACCTCATGTAATGACATCCAATGAAAATAAAACCTGCAAACCATTACTTTCCAGGCAGGACATTCTTTGTATCTTGCTATGTCAACATAGGGGGGGCTTCTACAATGTGGAAACCTGTTCTGGGGGGGAAAAAAAGTCCCACCCATTTATTCATCCAGAGCACAAGAGGGAAACTATTTAAGCAGGTGTTTGATGGGCGTCCTGACAGCTACCAATAAATGGGTTGTAATAAAGTTGAGGTCATTTCTGACAAAGACTGAAGAAATGTTTTGATCATGTGTGTGTGTGTGTGTGCAGTTTTGAGATTTCAAATAGGCGACAACTTAAAAAAAATATATATATATATATATATATATTTATTTTTTCAAAATAAAGAGGTTTCTGTTCTCAGGTATGTGCACCTGATTTTCCATGTCCCATATTACCTAAATTAAAGGAAATTTCAGCAAATAGACTGACTGTGAGTTTATGATGACATATCAGTTCATGAAGGCTCTATACACTGGGTCCATACATGCTAGTTTTCTTCCTTTTTTACACACACACACACACACACACACAAATTATATAGGCCTTCTACAGACCCCCTAAAGGGACATGGTGGAGGAACAACTATGGGATAGGAGGAAAAAAATGCTTTTGCATTCCTTTCCTTTTGCAAAACTTGTGCATTCTCCCAAAAACGTTGCATTCGCTCGCAAGGAGCTAACTGAAGCGAAAACAAAGATTCTCGGGTGAAACATTTTCAAAACAAAACATTTTCCGAGATAACCTAAAAGCATTAACATACTTTTTCTCCAATCTCTTTTTTTTAGAGGCTCCGTAATATTCAGATAAAATGCATATGATTCCATGTTCTAAAGAAACTGTGTGCTTCAATGGAAGCAAGACAATGTAACCTTTAATAATTCTGACCACTTTAACTTATTTAACAACTCACAAATTGGAATATTTTATTACCGAGCACAATCTTAAAGACTTCCGAGTCATTCTGTCTTAATCTTTCCTTGGAATTTGTCATAATTTTAAGTTTAAATGTAACTGAAAGATCCAGATTTATTCATAACATTTTGGGTAGGCATATACTGTATCGTGATGTTGGTAGACCACTGAGAACAAATTCTTACAGTGACATATTCAGCATGTATGCAACTACAAATGAACACAAAAAAATCAGTTTAATTGTGTACAAAATCTTATAAACAAATTCCATGAGCCAATACATTAAGTCTCCAATAAGTTTCTGTGTGGGTGGTGCCATCTGTCCAAACATATTATGAATAAATTTAACTTTTCGATCAGTGTGGTGGATTTTTACTAAGAATTCCCTATTAAAGTCTAGTCCCCAAGATCCCATTAACCCAATGAGGACTCTTCAAAGATTGTTTTACAAAGATAATCATGTGTTATTTACTTGTGTTGTACTTGTACTTGTGTTATTTCTGGTGCTAATTTAAAGGGAGATGGAATATATTTGATGCAGCCAGGTTCCCCGCCTTCCTGTCTTTATCCACTAATAACACACTGGGGTGTAACAGTTACTACTTTCAGCCCCAAATGAAAGACAAACTGTGTATATGAATAAAATGAAGCTGATGTTTTTAGAATTTAAATATGATCGACCTAACAGACACAGAACCAAGTTCAGTGCTTTACTCCCCATGGCAAATGAAAGTGTATACATAAGCATAACTTCTGTATGAACAAAATCACAACAAGCCATTCATTTCATAGACTGTATTTTATATTTCTCTATTTATAGTGGATATAGATCTTCGATTGTACTTGTGGAACAGCAAAAATGTGAAACTTTCTAGAGGACACACAGAGCACATGATGACTGTGGTATGAACCTGATGGCAATAATTATAAAGTAAGGCATTGCTGAGTACAGTGAGGGCTAGTTTGGGCTGGATCAGGTGAATATGGGCCTTAGAGTAATTATGTGATCACAGTGGGAGCAGTGCGGTTCGTCTTTTCCTGAAGCTGTGAGATCCTCAAGGCAATGTCCACCAGAGGAGCCAGCATGACCTGTTCACAACAGTCGAGAGGGATGGAAATTAGGAACCCACAAAATGAGAGATACAATAGGGTCTTTGGATTCAACATACTGTAAATGAAAACGGATGGTGCGAATATAGCGTTTACTTGTTTGTATTAAAATTTAACATCCTTGTCCTCTACAGTAACTCAAACCTCAAGATGAAAAGGACTGCTGAAGCTAAAGTCATCACATCTAAGAATAGAGCATGTCTGAGGCTGATACTTTAAGACAGACTGATACTCCTGTGATCCAGTTTGATCAGACATAATTGAGTCAATCGGATCTTCAACCATATGTGCCGGGATACGCATGTCAAACCTGATTACTGCTAAAGCTACAATGGATTAGCTACAAAGTCTTAAAAAAAAAAAATAAAAAAAAAAAAAATAATACAAATAAATACGTAATCTAAAAAAATAAATTAATTAATAAAAAAAATATATATATATATATATTATAAATTATGATAAAATTAATTATATAAATTTAAACTTTTAACTTTATTTTTTTTGTAAAAGTAATATACGGTGGAAGAGCAAATATTTTATTTTACTGATTTTGACCAATTAGTTTACCTGTGGGTCTGCATAGATTTTCTGGGAATCGTTCTCATAGCTGTCAATGTAAAGCCTGATGGTTGCCCCGGCACTGCCTGTCCCGCTGAGACGGAAGATGATACGCGAACCGTCAGTGAAGATGATCCTCAAACCCTAAAAGCCATGAAGACAGAAAAACAGGGATGATGGCCAACGTACAGTGTTTTGGAAAGTATACAAAAATTCCATGAAATCGAGAAAGGTGTTTAGATGAAATGTTTCCAAGACTGTTCTTTTGAACGGTATATTTATGAGATCTTTCAAACACAATGAAGGTCATGATGAGGCCGTTATGTCGACATCAGTACTTTCGTCAGAGAAATCAACGAATTTCAATATGCCATTTGACGTTTATAATGTACAATAAGGTAGTCATAACTGCAAAAAAAAATGTGTATAAATATTATATTAAGTATTTTAATATGCAAGTATAAATGTAGCTGTTTTCGTGAAAGGTAGTGAAATTAATGACTTTTCTTTTCAGATAAATTCTTTTGAAGATTTTATTCATCAAAGAATCCTTTAAAAATATATTTGATTATAATAAGAAATGTTAGAAGGGTTACAGTATGTTTTCATAGTCAAAATATGAAAGAAGGCTTGATTTCTCATATGAGCCTTTTAAAGTCTTGTTTGTTCTAATCATATCTGGTAGAAAGATGGTCTGTGGGCAGTACTCGCATGCATCTCTAATAACAAATGAAGAGTTCAGATGCAAAAGCCTCTAAGTGCCATTTGAAATTTTCTTCTAGAATGATCATTTTTATCAAGCTTGTATATTTAAGTTCAGTGATTTCACTTAAATGGCAATGATAATTACCTATTAATTGTTATTTAAGTGAAATTACTGAACTTAAATATACAAGTTTGATAAAAATCATCATTAAAGAAGAAAATTTCAAATTGCATTTAGAGGCTTTTGCATCTGAACTCTTCAAACGCTGTTTGTAATAAGAATTGCACCCTAGAAAGATTTCTGAAGGATCTCTGAACACTGAACTAATGGCTGTGGTAAATTCAGCTTTGCCTTTAAAGGAATAAATTACATTGTAAAATATTTTATGATAGTAAATTGTTCTATAAAGTGTAATAATATTTCACAATGTTACTGTTTATTATTTATAACAAACAAATATTTTATTAGAAAAACCCAGGTGATTTCTAAATAATGACACTGAGCTTTATGGCTGACCGTTGAAAAACATAATTCTAGCACTATTTATGAATATGGACCAAATGGAAATCAGAACATCAAGCCACCCTGAAGCTAATTAGAAAACAAAGTGTGTAATTGACTGACCATGTGATCATTTAATCATTTATGTCTTCTGTAGCAGTAGTCACATCCCAGAAGATTATTTCTTCTAATTACTTTTGGAGTCTCATGTTTCAAACTCACCTGTCCTTTTGAAACACTGCCATCAACAGGGTCTGTGTACTCAAAGTTATCAGCCTTCTCCACTTGATACGTTTTATTCCCCGAGGAGAATTTCTGGCCTATAAAGGCTTCATCGGACATTGTTGTCTGCAAGTGATCAATCATCTTATTCGCAGCATCAGAGTCCACCTCTTCATAGTCATACCTGACACAGAGATTTGGGACAAATCAAACAACAAATCTACCAGCAGAGGGCAGTCAAGCTACAGAGATCAGAGATGAACTATTGTCCATACATTACCAAAGTGTCACTTTATGATTTTTGCAGTTACCTTGTGAAGAAGTTCCGTCCAAACCTCTGCCAGTGGTCTTTCATGATATCCTCTACACTCTGTTTGCGAGTGGCCAGGATTGAGAGCCATGCGAGCACTGCCCACAGACCATCTTTCTCCCGGATATGATCAGAACCTACCGCAAAAACAAGACTTTAAAGGGGTCAAATTAGAAATACAGCTTTCTTTCATATTTTGAGAGAAAGGTTCTCAATTTACACTGTAAGTGGTCATAATCTGACTTAACCTTATTTTGCGAAGTTATTTTTGGGGAATGTGCAAAATATATGATTCATTATAAAACTAGAAGAATAACAAGTGCAGTAAAAAAACTATTTTTGCTACAAACCAGTGTGTTTATGATTACAACCAATTAAAATAATATGATATTAATACATTGTACGTAGACCTAAGTGGGTAAAAAAACAAGTACATTTTTAAATATGATATAATTTTTAACAATTTAAAAAGATTAATAACACTGGCGACCACACTTGTTTTATATATAAATAAATGATACATGTTTACAGAAATACACATTTATTCACTTATTTAAACACTTAACTGTCACCGTCCCACAGGTGGGACGTTTGCCACTATATTTTTAAAACAATAATATCTTAGTAAATACCTTAAATAATATTGACAAACTATATATCATTTGAAAGCTTACAATCTCTAGTTTCCATATTTGGTGACTGATTTTCAAAATATATTACAGAGGAGCCATAATTTATTAATATAAAACAAGAATATTTTCATACTCATAAGGCGTGTTCAGACCTTTATTTTAAAATAGCAGTAAACATGAAAAATCATGAAAAAATGGTAGATACCTCAGTTTGTTTTCATGCCAAAAGTTCAAAAGATAGAATCCATTCAATTATTTTGGAAAAAAAAGGTCTGAAAAGTTTGAAATATCAAGAAAAAAATAATAAATTCATCATTTGTGACGTGGCAGCTAGCTATGACTTACATGCGTGTTCTTTGTATGTGTTTCTTAGAGGTTCAATTCATATCAAAATCTGCCAAACTTCCCATGCTACTTCTGAATAGGATCTCTACTTCAGAAATTGTATGAAAATTGTGAAAATAATGGTTCATATCACTCAAAACACGAATGGAAATGCAGACGCCCTTATATGGGCAGTAATGGAGTCTGATTGTGCCCTAGTGAAAAAGTTTGGTACTGCGCTCAAACTAAATCTTACTGAAAGCTCATTTTTTGAGATATCAACCTAAAATTTGAAACACAACTTGTTCAGATTTTTGGCTTTGATCTTTCTGCCATTTTAGAGTAGCCCAGGTTTTGAAAATATATATTTTATGTAAAATATGAATAATTAATATTTTTACATTGTACATTTCCATAAACTCAAACTTCTATAACTTTTTTTCTGTTTCACTTTCTTAATTTATTTCACTTCTACAAAAATCTGCCAAGTAGTTAAAATCTTCATGGTTTCATAGCTACTCACCAGTTCCAAAGCTTTCTTCACCACAAAGGGATAACTTGCCAGCATCCATCAAGTTTCCAAAGAATTTCCAGCCTGTAGGTGACTCATAAAGTGGCATCTTCAAAGCTTTGGCCACACTGTATGATAAAGTTAATGAAATGCTATAAATTGTGTGCAGGATTAAAGGGTCAAAAGCAATACACAAACTGACTGAGATGGTGAAATATAGGGCTAGATCACAAAATGTAAATGTTCTTAGATGATTATACTTGTCCAAAGCCCCACTGGTGGGCATACTGCGAGCCAGACCCTTCACGCCTGTCTTCCGGAAATAAGGGATGTATGTAATGTTGGCACCAATGACTGCCACAGAGTCTGAGGGGTTCACAAAGAATCCATGCTTACCCAGAACCATGTTACGATCCTGGAAACAGAACAGCAAGAGGGTAAATATGATGCGGTTTTACCTCTAGAACAGTACTAGATGATTTCAATTGTGTCATTTGAAAATGAATAAATAAATAATAATTTGAACTTGATACAAAAAAGAAATCTGAAAAATGTATACTAAACGAATAGATTTATATTTTAGAAAGCAACTACTTTCTGTCATTTATGGTTACTTGAACCGATCAAACCACAAGGAGTTTTTATCGTGTACCAAAAGTTGTTCATAAGGGGCCGAAAAACTTTGACCGAAAAACTCGGGAAAAACGGCTTGCAAACCTATGTCTGCGGTCGGGAGGAGCCGAATGGGAAAATGCCTGTGTGTTCATCAAAGGTGAGTTAATACAACTTAAATGGCTAGGCTTGTTTAATGTGTAAAGTTTCCGAACTATGTAAAGTCAAAGTAACTTATGTCTGCAAGACAAGGTAGTTAGTTTCTGATATCTACCACCTCGATGGCAGGAAAATATTTCAATTCAGTTGGAAAAAAAAACAAAACAAAAAAACGCTCCTCTTCATAACGTAAGGATCACGTCCACGTCCCGTTTGATTTTTGGTTTATATTTTTCTCTTGTAATAGCGTATAAAGTAGGACAGTACAGACTTTCCTCCATCTCGTGCTTTGCGCTCTTCACTCCCTGCCCTCCATCTGAATTTCACGTGTCATCATAATCACGTGACTGAAACCCAGCTATTGTAACGCTTGCCGTAAAGCAAGTCAAATTGGTAGTTTTCAAGTCAAAGTCTCATTCGGACTACAGAAACGCGACCCGATCTGGCAGGTAAA
The DNA here is from genome assembly GCF_016745375.1 of Pimephales promelas. The sequence continues at coordinate 7,267,418 of NW_024121421.1, forward strand.
ATATCTTACTCAGTGTTCCTTTAAACTGGAGTAATGATGCTGAAATAAAACAAAATAGAAAACCATTTTTTAAAATTGTAATAATAATATCACAATATTACTGTTTTCGTGTATTTTTGATCAACAAATGCAGCCTTGGTGAGCATTAGATACTTCTTTAAAAAACATTTTTTAAATCTTACCAACCACAAATTTTTGAACGGTAGTGTATATGGTAAGTCAGTTATAAACTTACACCATCACCATCAAACGCTGCTCCGAAGTCATATTCCCCTCCCTTCATAGTGTTGACCAGTTCAGCAGCATATGTTAAATTAGGGTCAGGATGGTGTCCCCCAAAGTCCTCAGAGGGGACACAGTTAACAGCAGAGTCTGCTGGGGAACCAAGCTCTTCACACACGATCTTCTTTACATAAGGACCCAGCACTAGTGTAAAAAAAAATACATGAAGATGCAGTCTTTAGTTATCAAGTCATGAATGGTTATTTTGAGCCATTTGCATGGCATCACTTATAGCAGTTTGGAATTATACCTTAAAAATACTGTTGCAGGGTTTTGCTAGTATGTAATAGTAATATTTAAGTATAAATGGAGCTATAATTAATTATAAGCATGGTCTTCATAGAAAAGTGTTAGTGTGTACACCCCCAATTCAAGCAACCTTTGACTTTTTTAAAGTGCACAGTATGTTTGGATAGGAGTCTATCAGCATGGCACATCCTCACATAGGAATATTTGCAAAAATGTTCTAGATCTGTTAAATTGAAAGGGTATCTCCTGTGCATCTCCCACACATTTTCTATAAGATTCAGGTTTGGTGTTCCAAAACAATTGTCATTATATATAATTTTCATCTTTATAGCAAATGCCAGAATGTTCTGTGCTAAAATTGATTCAAGATTCCCTCCACTTTTTTATTTTTATAATTTCTTCTCTGGAATGTGCACTTTGGTTTTCAGTGGCATTAAAAAAAACAAATCACACAAAACAATTGTTTTGGCAATGAAGAACACAACAGTAATATCATCGTAGGCCTAGTATTAATTCTAAAGTCCTCTGATTTCATTGTGAATACAGTCAAAAAGTGAGGTGCAAGATGGCACCAGCAGCATTTAAATGAAATGAGAGAGCACATCAACGCTGTGATATGTGAGATATGAAAGAAGCATCGTCTCAGATACCCATATGAAAACTAGTTTACCACTAATGCTAATATATTATAGCATTTTTGTAGTTTCAGAGGAGGTATGGCTCAATACAACACCAAAATGACCTTATTTTTGTTTGGGAAATGTAATTCTTACCTCCATGCATTGCATCGAGCCGTACGTTGATGTGGTTGGGTCCAGAGAGTAATTCCTTCAGAGCAGCAAAATCAAAGATATCTCTAAGCATCTCTGCATAGGATTCCACTGAGTCCACAATTTCCACTGCAAACGATACACAATTATTAACAAATATGAATGAACTGAAAAATTATTTTACGTAACTAACAAATGGTTAGACTCCAAAATGGTACCAGTAAAGGGCTTGAACGTGTCAACCTCGAAGGTTTGCTTCCCAATTGTGGAGAGGTCCACCTTGATTTCGGGGCAGATGTGATATTCCTGGAGCGTCTTGCTGATCTGAAAGATTTTGTCTGTGACGCCCTCTGGTGCAGGACCTGGGAAAGAAAAAAACAGACCAATTGAATGCAAGTTTAAGTGATTTAATGCAGTCTTTAATTTTGGTTGAATTAAGTGTCACCAAGCCCAATATATTTGTTTATAATCTAGCATTTTTAAAGTGCCCTAAACCCTTAAAACGCATACCTCAGGTCTTTAGTGATGCGGGATGTAATTCCTTACCCTGCTGCTTATTCATTTTTTTAAAGTTAGACATCAACCTTCTAAGTACTCCTCAATCAATTCATTATAAACAATGAAACAACATTTCTTTTACAAAAGAAGCCCTGTTTTCTAATTTATTTTTGTAAAAATTGTAAAGGGTCACCAACGACCCGAGGTGTGTAACAGTGTAAGTATACAGTATATAAATTTTTTTTCTGCACAACAATCATCGAATCTTTGATGACTGAATAAGTGCAATTAAACTTTATTCCACAAGGTGGAAATGTCTGATACACAATGATAAAGAGTGACATTTCACTCATAGTTACCGCAGGCAGAAAACAAAAGAATAGTACTGAACGCTATCAAATATTAGTGTCAGTCACTGATAGTGGGTCTGGTGAAGAAGCTCTCAGAGATAAAATATTGATTTTGAAGATGTTGAAAATGATAGTTTTGAGAATATGTTTGAGATGGCGAATATGAATCAGATGCTGAATGTACTGGGAAATGAGCTCTGACGAGGACAGTGATGATGGTATAAAACATCTGATGAAACTGAGCCCTTCCAAGCTCAACAAAAGTAACAAAATATGTTTTTTTTTATTCTTCTGTAATTGTTACTCTAATATAAAGAAAGTTTTATATTATCGTGACAGGTACAGATCCTCTGTGTTAGTTAAAGATTCGGGTTGCTAAAGATGATGGATTGGCAAAACATTCATGCATTTAAGGGTTGAATGTTTCTAAATTTGTTTTGGAGGTCAAGATAGAAAGTAGTTGCTATCTAAAATATAAATCTATTTGTTTAGTATACATTTTTCAGATTTCTTTTTTGTATCAAGTTCAAATTATTATTTATTTATTCATTTTCAAATGATTTATAATTTAGTAAATATTATGTCAAATGAATATAAATTTAATTTCAGCAATTGTTATGGATGTGTATTAATATCTTTAAAATATCATATTGTGATACTGAATATCCATCGGTCACCACCTTTTTCCCTAAGGTATTGGCATTGGCCATAACAATGTCTAACCTCCGCTAGATATGTTGAACTTGATGCCGAAGTCTCCATTGGGGCCGCCGGGGTTATGACTGGCTGTCAGGATGATCCCACCAATGGCTTTGATTTTACGTATCACACAGGAAACTGCAGGTGTTGACATAATCCCATCCTGACCAATGACCAGTTTGCCAATCTGTGGGATCAAGGACGAGAGAAATGACCGATAAACTCCTGTTCAAGATTATGCTTAGAAATGCACTACATGAACCCTGAGCCATAAGAGAGGACCACTTTGACTTTGCCATCCAGTACAATGTTTACATCAAAAGAACAACCCTATTGATGTGTCCTTGTAATTTATAGAATGGACATTTACACAAGACAACACTAGCATAGCAATCAACAAAACGTGGCTACAGCGACTACTACTTAAAAAAAAGAGATGCAAGTGTGATCTGTAATACAGAACAGATTTTACTCAATACAGCAGCACTACTGCTCAGGGGCTCGTTCTTCGTACGTCGCAAACTCAGTTAGCTGGATTTGATTGTTGGCGATTTGCCATGATCTTGGATCGTTTGGTTCTTCGACGCTCATCCTGGACTTGCTGTCATAGCAACAGGTCCGTCAGCTTGAACCTGCTCGCGAGCAGGCTTATTTCATGTAAACAGGATTAGATCGCGGCTGATACGGAAGTCCTTCAGCGCAGCGCGATAGTGTAGCTTAATTTCTGAGATTTATTTTTGTTTTCTCGTGAAACGATCGTCGTGAGGGTGTCGTTTAAATACATTATTATTTTGTTGGAAATGCACATTAATGTTCGATTCGATATCGGGCTTCAACAACAGCACAAAATGTTTGCATTGCCCTAAAATTATTTGCGAGTGGCTTCCTTTACACTATTGGAGATGCGGAGAAGCTTTCTGTCATGCCATTCGCAAAGTAACGTTAGTGCTCTTAGTTTTTTTTTTTTTTTTTTGCCAACTTAGGGTAGGCTATATTATAATTTTTAATGAAGATAATGCAATCATGATGACCATGCCGATTATGACTTACAGTCCCTCAGGCTTAACTTATGTGATTGGTGCCATACACTGTAGACTACACACATGTTCCCATCAAGGCCTCAATGAAGGGATTTTGTGAGCAGAAAGGGGGCTTATACAGTGCAGCCAAATTACTATTACAATTTTTAATATTCCAGATTTGGAATATTATATCACTTTTTTTAAAAGGCATTTGACTGAGTAAAATATTTTAGATGGTGTGTGACCATGTTCTATATCACAAATCAGTGTGAAAGCAAAATGGCCAGGATCTGTGCATGACTCAGGAATTTTAAGAGATTCACATTTATGAACATTATTTGAACATGGTAAGGAAAAATATAAATATCAAACTCACGGTATTACATACACTTATGCTGAGAACTGCATTTTTCCATTAAACAGGTGATTACAACAGGATCCTGCATGGAGACAGGTGTTTTATGACCCTATTCCCTGACCCAAACCCCAGACCAGTTACAATGCAGCTTTAGGACAAGGGCACACAATGACATGAGCTTTCTGCACACAGTATCACTGCTGTGTGCAGACTCTTCTGTAGGCCTTTCTGTACATGTGGACTCCTGTCAGAAATAATAGGCATAGGCACAAGTATAAATCAATTAAAGCCATCAATTCAATTAAAGTACTTCCTCCAAAGGACAGTCATCTGAGAAGTTTTCTTCACTCTCCAGTGCAATGTGATTGATAACTCATGGCAAAATATTTTTTTACATTAACATACGTTATCAGTTTTTACTTTCACAAGACAAAGCAATTTATCATTACTCAAGATTTAACAGTTGGAATGACTAAACCAGCCAATTTGGATTATAGGTCTACTTCATTTAATGCAGCAACACATTATTTCACAGTGTACATTGATAATTTAAATCTCACTTCCCAGTAATGAAGGTGTTGCTGCTACTGGTCCCTGATGTGAGTCTGGAAGAACTGAACCCAGGGATGCCCTTCACAACAGGGCAATTCACATTCAACCCAAGGGTCAGCTCTTCTGCCAGGGTCAGGAGCATCATTATTAGTTTTTTCTCAGCCTTTTTCCTGTTTGCTTTTATAAACAGACAATCATTTATTTAACAGTGCCTCACTAGTAGGCCTATAAGGCCTAAAATTACCATTAAGTAGAATATTTTTGTACTTCACTTTCACCATGTTTATTATTATAGTGTGGTGACCAGTGTTGTACAAGTTACTTTCAAACTGTAATACATTAGGTATTACTTGTTACTGTTATTTAAAAGTAATTCATTACCTTACAATATTACTGTCTCAGAATTGTAATGCGTTACATTACTCATGTATTACTTTTGAGTTACTTTCACCAAAATAACTAAGTAGAACTTAACTTTGGGGCTTCTAACGATATGCAATATGAAACCGAAATCGCGATTCGCCACATCCACAAACCTACAGAATCGCGACACACCTCTTCCAACTCCAGCGTTATTCTCCTTACTGTCCATATCCAATGCTGCCTTATCTTTAAATTAGGCTATTAGTATCATTTGAAGTTAACATTATAAAATACGTAGACCTACACCACAAAACTAGTTGAGGATAAATTATTTAAAATTGGGGAAGTCCAGCATCATGGACATGACATTTGCAGTCAAAACTTGAAATAAAAAGTCTCAGAAAATACATGTATTGAAACGTATATAGGCTACTTCCTTAAAGGACTCCAGACATTAGACAAATATCAGTCTATGTTTTATTTTTAATATTAGGGAAAAGACACACATTCATGCGTGACAAAAAATAGGAGGCAAAATATATTTTTTGTAATTCTGTTAATTACACTGCGCAAATCGGATGAGGAAGGGTTGGCTCTGCAGTCTCCATAGAACTTAAAATATTCATTTTATTTTAGTTTTCATGTTCGCATTTATGAGGAAAAAACAATGTTACAGACGCGACCGCTCTGAACTGGCACTAAAAGACTGCTTTAAAACTTTCACATAGTCTGTTGCCTTTAAGAAGTAAAAGCAGACAATACACTGTAATACAACTGTAATACAAGCCTCACTGAACATGTAACGAGTAAAATATTACTGAAAATTGATTAGTAATGCCTTACACTACTGCGTTACAGCAAAAAGTAATATATATGTTACTGTAATGTGTTACTTTTGTAATGCGTTACTCCCAACACTGGTGGTGACTCGACATTACAATGAACAAAGTAATTATGAAATTATGAAAATAAAAATAAAATAATAATCAGTTATTAAAACATCTAACATGGCCACCACAAACGCATTTAATTTGTCTTCTAGTTTTGCCAGCACTCTCTCCTGGCTTTTGCACACTTTGAGGTGTTCCCTGGCGTTTTAATTAAAGACTGAAATTCGGCATAACCTTGCATTAAAAGCGCTTGCTCTGCTTGGGAGAAAAACTGGGCGTGTTCTTTGGCCAAGCTGAACAGCCAATAGCAGCGCTGCTGATCACTGGTTCTGCTATCGATACATGTCCCCTTTTATACCAACGCGAGAACGCGCAGTTATCTCAGATAACTCAATCCAGCGATACTAATCATAAACAACAGGTGTGTTCGAAGAACCCAATTAGCCGGATCATGATTAGCACGATGATATCATCTTAGATGTCTCATTTGATCTCGGATGTTTTAAGCAACGTACGAAGAACGAGCCCCAGGACGTGACTGCAAGCACATCTCCTCCACATCATGGTTCTGCTGTAAGACTCCTGATGTAAATAAATCCTCACACACCCTTATAAAACACTGCTGCACGTTTTAATAGTTTCTATGCTCTGCAACATAATGAGAGTTGATATGTTGAAGTCACCATCTCTGCTTTTGGCAGAGCGTGAAATGTCAAAGGTGTCCCAAACACCCTCAGCTCGAGAGAGCATCGAGTTCGTTCCCTAATAGGTCCGAATCGGTTCTTTTGAACAGCTCGTTTCAAAGAAACGGAAAAAAGATTCAGCGCATACTTTACGTCAAACGCAGTTACGTATTTCAGTAGTCCACCTGTCAAAAGATTCAGTTCGATTCGTTATTGAATTTCTCAAAAGCTTAAGAGACCATTGGTGCCAATGGTTTTACGATCTACGATGCTTTAAATGCGGTCCAGTTCGATTTGTCAATGAATGGTTCAGAAAGGCTGAACCGGTTCTACGGTATCGATACATTGAAAAACCCGAGTCATATAAACGAGACGTTCACGAATTTTACGTTGCAGGGTGGAGAATTAAGATTATTTCTCATAGCACAACTGCAACAGAACTAAGTTATGTTCACGTTACCTCTGTTGCAATGTAACGTTGTGTCATGCCAAGACAAAGTCATTTTGACTTCCTATGTAAGGAAGTGACTTTTGTTACACCTTAACTTACTTTTGCATTAAAATTGCAAATCAAAATCAGCCAATACTAACCCCATTAGCTGCAGCAATCTGGACGATCAGCTGAATAGCTTCTTTCATGAAGAATCTTCCATCCCCTCCCACTACCATGGTGCCCTCCTGCCTCTGAGAAGGGTCAACGGTGGAAATGATACTCTGGATAAAATTTTCCGCATAATGCTGATTCTGCTGGAATACAGTCACCCTCTTTCTTAAACCGCTGGTTCCGGGTTTTTGGTCGGGGTACGGTTTGGTCTTAATAACCGTAATTTTCACCATGTTGCTGCAGCGGTCAGTGTCTGTCACAATCCGGGTGCCCAGCGGGATGCGCGCTCACCACGTAGCCTCTCTCTCTCTCTCACACAGGCCTTTCACCGATTAAAAGGACACACCCACATTTAAAGAGACAGTTCAGCCATTTATAATGTCTACTCTAGTGTGTACAACAATTATATAAAAAACAATCTTATTTTAAAATTAAACTAAATTAATCTTGTAAAAAATGTCGGGTGATTCATCAGACCCATTTGTTTATGCAATGAAGCACAATTGGTCTATTAGGACTAAATTTGAGAGAAAATGTAGGGGCCCTTCGAATAGCATGTTGAGAAAACTAGAGCTCTAGGTCAGAGTTTTGTTTGTCTATTGCATCAAGTTTCACCCAGGATTTATTCAAAGCAGAACAAAGTTTACAATTATGCAAGGTTTGCAAGTTCAATCATGATATTGCAGGTTTCTTAAAAAAAAAAAAGAAAAACGGTTAAAAGCCAAGACAGAACAGAACAGTGTCTTGGATGCACAAAAACAGAGGTGGCTGTCACTTTTTTTTTAATACAATCCTTTTAAACAAAAACCTATGAGCTCTAACAATACTAAATAACATATAGCCTACACGTCCTGAATAGACAGTTTGAAGAGAAAGGGGTGGATTAAACACTCCTCATATGTCACGTGACCTTTAGTGTCTTGTTCTACAGTTACAGTAGTGAAAGTCAAAGGCCAAAATAATTGACTGAAAGTTATAAATAGAAGCTTAAATCTACACGTGGTGCTAAATGTCAACGGTGAATGAAATGTAGGTCTGTGTGTGTAACACTCTGGAATTTTGATTGTATATTTGACTGCTAAAACTGGACTATGCTCACTGGCTTAATGCCAGAATAATGCTTAAAAACTGAATTAGTGTATTTATATTGCTTACTTTATGTTAAATTGCCACATTTTGTTTGAGAAACATAAACTGATATAACATTAATGTGATTGGTGAGGTATGTTACATTCCATTATGAGGCCTGGGGTAAATGTGCAACAACATAAAAGAAAAATAAATAAATAATAATAATAATAAAAATAATAGAATAATATAATTAAATTCATTTCATTTCATAAATCCATCCGAACAAACTATCCGCAGGATATAATATATGAACTTGATTATTATTTGTTATGATTTCAATAAATACATGATAAATACACAAACAAACAAATAAAAAATATTAACTGAAAATAAATTTGTTTTATTTACAAAAAAAATCATAAACTCACTGACTTCATAATTAATGGTTAATAATAATACATTTTGAAACTATAGTAAAACTTGCATGTAATAGTCATTATAACAAGAAAACAAAATTGTGTTATTTATTTTATAAGCACAACATGATTTGTTATATCATAATAAATTCCTAACGTTACTGCAGCATTCACAAACTTGGTATGATGCTCTCAACGCAGTTGTAAGTCCACTCCTGTTGTTCATTTGAAGCCATGACGTGCTGACACACCTGAACAGAGACCAAAACAGAGCACAATTGTTAACATATTCTGCAAAATTGTAAATGGTAAATGTAAAAAATTGTACATCTGAGTGTGTCAAATGTAACTATATTTATTAGTTCTATGGGAAATGGAGCATAATATGCACCCCACCCAGACTCTACAAAAGAAACTGGCCTATGTTTGTATCTCACCATTTTAGTCCTAGCAGGAACCTCCACAGCAAACATACTCATGCCTCTGCTGCTCACACAGTTCCTACTTTGTTCATTGTTGATGTGGACCGTAACCTTCTGATTGGACTATAGCAGCAAGAATGATGGAGACCCAGAATACAACAGGGAAAAGAACTTACAGCTGTAATCATTTTATAACCATCAATGAACAACAGTGAATTATATGGACTAGCGTAATGGACAGTAAATATTTACTGTTTGAAAGAAATGAGAATTTTTACTCAGCAAGGTTGCGTTAAATTGATCATGTGACGCTAAAGACCGAAGCAATGGCTGCTGAAAATTCGAGAATTCAGCTTTGCATCAGATAAATAAATTACATTTTAAATACATTTAAAATAGTATATATATATATATATATATATATATATATATATTTCAATTGTAATATTATTTTACAATAGTACTGCTTTTATTTTTTAATTGAATAAATACAGTCTTGGTGAGCATAAGAGACTTCTACCAAAATCTTACAGACACATAAACTTCTTAATAATAATAGTGTATATTTCAGATAATTAGTTCCACTAACTATGGCAAAATCTTCATTTTTTTGCCTTCAAAATTGGCAAATCAATTTTTCATTGCAGATCTAATTTCCCTCTTTAAACGTGTCTTTCAGTTGACTTTGTCTATATAATGGTGGATCAGGACATTGAAATTCTACTCATGGCCAGTGTTCCTTTCTATAAAGCATTCCAACCAACTGGAGGTTTAGTAACTTTGTGCTATTCTCAGTGAATGTTAAGTACAAGACATACAAATGTGAGGCCTACAAAGACATTTTTGAAGAGCTTTTTTAAATGAGAGATGGATGTCATGTATTCATTTAATACAAATACTTATTTGGGTAAACAAACAAACAAACAGCTAAGTGATAAAACAATAACCAACCAACCTTATTGGCAATGACTGATGAAATTCTGCTCTCTCCTTTGTATGTATAAACCAAGACATTCTCTTGACCCTTCAGAGATCTAGCCTCTGCTTTTGATGTGATAGACCTCTGTACAGAAGAATTCAACATCTTGATCCCAGAATCCAAGTGAACTGCCTGAAGAGTAGCCTTGACATCCTCACAATAGACTTCAATGACAAATGGACAGGCCTGATGGGATAAAGAAAAACTTCAAAATGTAAGGTGGCGATGAGTAAATTAAGTGTTTAATTTTAGAAATAAAGGACATGTTCTCTAAACCCTTGCAGGTCTTACTATTTGAAATTACAAGACTGGGCAATGTTGGGGTAACGCATTACAAGTAACGCAAGTCACGTAATCAGATTACTTTTTTCAAGTAAATGGTAAAGTAACGCATTACTTTTAAATTTACAACAAAATATCTGAGTTACTTTTCAAATACATAACACAAGTTACTTTGTTTGGCAGTTTATTGACTGACACCTATTATGTCGCCATGTTGAGAGAAATCATGAGTGATGCAGAGGAGTTGTGTGCACTGTGTAAACATCATGGACTAAATGTGAGCAGGCATTTAATCATTGGCACAAAAACAGATTCAGTATTCCTCAACATGAATAAAAATAGTGAAATGCATACTTTTTGGACAATTAAGCCCAGGCCAGGTTAAGCAAAAGATTAAACTTTCTACGCATTACTTTCTATTAAAAGTAACCAATTAACACAATTAGTTACTTTTTTTAGAGAGTAATGCAAAATTGTAACACATTACTTTGGAAAGTAACTTTCCCCAACACTGCCTCATGAGTAAAGCTCATAGACCTATGTACCTCCACCATTTCCAAGCTTTGGTTGTAGCCCATGGCCTCCAAGGTGAGCCACAAATCCCTGGGGTCACCCTCCCGATCATTCGCTTCCATCAGGTTGAGCTTTAGGAAGCCTTCTCTAGTTAACTCATTTTTCCTTGTGTCAAAGTTCTCTATAGGAGAGCACATAATGTTATAGAAATAATGCACATTATTGGATTGGATAACTTGTTCAAGATCTGGAAGCGTCATTTTAAAATAAATTACATATCTGAAGACTCAATCATAATTTATCAGAGGAGCCAAAAAAAATTTATTAGGCAATTATAATTCAATTGTACCATCTGATTTTGAGAGCATTACAATCAGCATGAAACAGAAGTTAGTGATAGTCTTTTCTTCCCTATTGTGACATATTTGAGTCAAACAGCTTTTCAAATAAGAAGAAATGTAGGGCGGGACTTGATTTTGTCCATCAGGAATTGATTGGATCGTTGTGGATTGCTATTGCTGTGATGTCATGTGATTGACCGAAAAATGTCAGCAGAGAAGAGATGTTGTTGCAAGAGGAAGGGGAAGTTGTTTGATTAAAGATCGCACAGGCACGTGACTTAAAAAAATGCTGATGTGCATTGTGCATGGATAAAACATTTATAATAAATACTGCATGAATGGTCAAATTTGATTTCATGGTGACTTTAAAAGCTCTGATCGATTATGTGTCCGCTTTATATACAGTGTTTGTATAAGAAACCTTTGCAGATGGCCCATGCATCCTCATCACATTTCTCTCCACTGGTTCTCTGTTCAAAGAAGTTGTACTCCTCTAGGCTCAGCAGACCGCTGCCGTCCAAATCGATCACTTCAAAGATGTCAGACAATGCCGCCCTGAGGAACAAAACAGTACAGCATCTTTGCACACATGTTGTATTTTATTCTTTAGATACATAAAATAACCTAAATTCACTAATCAAACATACAGTATAGCATTAAACATAAATTTAATAGACTTTTATTGGGTCCCCCTATATCAGAACTGACTAACTTGAACTCTTTGGTGAGCTCCAGCTCTCCAGACTGGGTACGGTTGACTAGCTGGGCAGGTTTAGTGGTGGTCTTCCTTGTACTTTTCATCAATCTGCAGCCAGTGGTGAAGGGCATGAGAAGATATGAGCCGGCATTGAGCTCTCCTCTCCACACAAACTTCTGTTCATCAATCACACACAACACGAACATAAATACTTACTGTTGTACAATGTAAAAATTACAATTCCAATGTTAATCTTTAAATTGATGCAGTTTTCCATTTAGTAGTTTGGTTCAATTAATTTAATACTGTATATAAAGAATATACTTTATTATATATTTGTATGTTTTAATGTACTTCTTTGTAAATTAGATAAAACGGTCCTACATAAATCACTTTTGAGTTATTCTATGAAATAACATTTGTTTCCTTCCTATATTTAATATAGATAATATATTATAATTATAGATTTTTTTTTTGTAAACACATCAACATAAAGCTAGTAACAATCTTTTTTCTTTTTCTTACTTCATGAGGAGGTATTAACAATATTTAAATATAAACAAATTAACAAATATTCTCATAATATGAAAGTACAATATAGCCTTTTGTGTTTATTCACGTTGCATTTATTTTCCTATTCAGGTGACATAATGAATTATTAAAAAGCTATAGTTATAATTTGTGTACCTGATAATGTAATATTTGTAAATATAGGCCTAACTCATAATGCCATTACTGTGCATTTAGGAATTGAAGTCACTTCGTTTTCTGTTTTGTTATGTTTTTTTAGAGGAACAATATCAAAATATCAATATTGTTACCATGATTTTAAATGACTGATCATTGAAACGTGTATATCAGCATTAAAATCAACCCTTACTTTTCTGAAGGCATTCAGTAATTATATCTGAACATCCATTAATATTAATTAGTTTAGCTTGAGATGTATAACACTTACACACATTATCAGTCATAATTTAGAATGTTTAAAATACGAAATTATTAAAAGTCACAATATCAAACTTAAAAAGGCACTCATTTCATAAAAAACATTCTTATATTACAGCTGATAAGAAAACATGTCAAAATACTTTAAATAAAAACAGATATTATAGTTTGATAAAACAAATACTATCATATTTAGATATTTAAAGTAATGCATTTACTGACCTCCTTATCCCTTAATTCAGTAAAGCAAACCAAAGTTGAATCTTCTTTATTCTTGTTCCCCATCACCACATAGAGAGCTGTGTCCACACACATCCACGAGGAAGGCTTCTCTGTGACATACACACACACACACACACACACACACACACCTGCTTATTTATTACAGTAGGTATTTTCAATAACTCAAAATCTGTAAATTCATTACCTTTGGTCTTTAACACTGTGTACAATATATTTACCAGGAACTGGGCTAAGATTGAGGGGCCGTATTGTCAGGTAGACACTGGTCGTCTCTGGGATATGCAGGCGATACTGAAGAGAAACAATCGTTCCATTTTCCTCCAGATAAAAACAGCCTCTCATAAGAGTATGATTCCAATCCTAATGGCATAAGTGTTAACACAGTAAAAATAAAAATAAAAATCATTTGAAAAACAGCAAATAGTATGATAATTTCCAAAGAAATGTTCTGGTGTGATGAAGTTGAAGATACAACCAGAGGGTGGCGCTATTGTAACATATTTGCTAAAACAAAGGCATTCAAAGACCTGAGTGGAACAAAACAAAGTCCACGATTTTTTATTTACTACAGTGCAGAAAGATACATTTCCACGCTGACCATCAAAATTCATACTATACGCACTAATAATGTAATTAAAAGAAAAAGGGCCTGAGGAAACCCATAAATCCCTGTCTAAAGCAAAGTCTTTTTGCTCTTTTAACTGCTGTTGTTTAGGTCCAGCTAAAATGTTACAGCAAATATACTCTAAATCATCAAGTAATCAAAAAATTGGAGTCAAACAGCCTCCTTTCTGACCCATCAGAGAGTAGTTTTTGGAAATAAACCTTGTCCTCAGGTGCCACAGAGGCCTTTTAATGTTTAGAATTGGTTTATGCTTCTTTTCTGAGTGCTAAAAACATGGTTCTGAAATGACACTTCTTCAACAAAAGCAATTTCCTCCCAGAATTTATGCTCGGTTGTGAAACGTGTTAAGGATCAAATCATAACACTTGGGTGGTTTGTCCACCCCGAATCAAAATGAAGAAAAGCGCCCGAGGCATGTGTCTACTTTAAAAGGCCCTGATGTAGTGTCCCAAGGAGATGGGTCACTCGGCTGGACTAATACACTGCCCTGTCACCTTCCAGAAACCTCCGTAATTTAAAGTCTCGCGCATAGACCGCGAGCCACCATAAAAACACACAGCCTGACCCTTTCCAATCCCTACACCCAATTATCAAGCTCCTGGCTCAGGTAATACAACAGGCTGGAACTGAGGCGATAGAACTTTCTTCACCCCAGAGCATCTGTTTTTTCCAATCTCTTTGCTTTGACGAGCCTGGTCATTATTTTTTCGTGGTAAAGCAAACCAGCTGAGGTTAAAGTCAAAAAGAGTGCAAACAAAGGGAAGGAGATCAATAGCAGAGCTGCACTCATATCGACCAGGTGAGAATTTGCAACCAAAAAGCTTCGATACAACAAAAACACAGCAAATGTATAGCTGCCCGTAAGGTGCTCGAGTTTACACAAAGTTTAGATTGTACTGTAGGCAAACTTGAAGCTGATGATTCAGTAAAACAGATCAAGTGTATGTAACAATTTATCCCTAAATTGCTCATTCCATTATTACTTAGCTTTTATTTTTTTGTATTTTGTTTGAAAATATTCGATTTTTTGTTTATTTTAAAAACTATTTTAAATAATGTTTTTATAACGTTTTTAATACATTTTATTAAACGTAAAGGTTCAAAATACACTGTAAAAAATTTAATTGTAAATAAAAAAAAGACTTTCATTAAAAAAAGCTACTTCATTCTACTTCAAAATTTCACTTTAATTTCAGTGTGTTATTGTCTGGTTCTTTGTAATTGTTTGTGAAATTCACTAAACATTTGTTGTGATCTTTATAGCAGATGTTTAATAAAAAAATAATAATAATAATGAAATTTTGATTACATAATCTTATTCCAAACTTTACATCTCTTCTTAAAGGTTCTCTAAGTGATCCTGGGTGTTGACGTTCGGAATATTTTCAAACAAATCAGAGGCTAGCTAGACCCTCCCTCCGCCGCATCTCATCTCCTCCCCCTCCCTTCCGTGCTTCCTGAAATAATTGTGAACGTGTATAGTTCTAGCTAATTATATCCTTGTGTGGGTTTGGCGAACATAAGCGTCAATTTAGAAGAAAAAAAAAAACAATTTAACGTTACCCACCTGTCCAGCAAAAACAGAGCAACCTGAATGTCGGACTGGAAGCCCTTCTGCCGCCGGAGTTCTCGCCATCGTTCAAAAGCTTTGCTACCGATGTAAATTCGGAACTTCGCACGTTCTTTATCCGACTCCTTCTTCTTTTTAATTTGTTCTTCAGAACGACGTCTCTTTGGTCGTGTGTCGGCCATTTTTCAAACTTCCCTATTATGCTTCTATCTCCTTCACACACACACCCCCTTCATGTGCAAGCGCACTAACCCCCCAGACCCACCCTCAAATACTTTTTGCCAATGATTGGCTGGAACACTGTTTGTTAGGTTTCGTGGTCCGGGTGAGACATGATTGTTTTTGATGCTGTTTGTGGAGCCTGTGGTGTCTACAGAGACCGCGTTTTTTTACAGTGTGTTTAGGGGACAGGCAGCTAGCCGATAGTGAGGAGACGTTTGATGTATGTGACAAAAAATGTTTTGGCCCCACATCGCTTAGAGAACCTTTAACCTTCAAATGGTCTTCGTTTCCTGTTTACACTTCTGGGCTTCGGGGTCTACACGACCCCAACAATTGATTGAGTAATTGTACAAAAAATATACATTTTTAATCATACAAATAATAAATCATTTTTTTGTTTACTTCGAATCTATTCATTAATGCTATGATTTTGGAGATATAAAGTACTAGGCCTTCATTTCTGTGTAATTTTTTTTTTTTGACACATGAAGAATATATATATACTGTATATATATATATATATATATATATTTCACATTTCCCATTCATTTCATTGTGGGGTCATATTGACCCCGAAGACCAGAAGCGTATTTTTTTTTTTACATACCTTCAGAACAACCGAATCAAGCCCAGTTTTTTTTTTTTTTTGGTGTGTCTGTATAGATAATGTATGAAAAGTCACAAAATCTTATTCCACTGAGATGAAGGGAACCTTTTTTTTTTTATTAAGTAAAAGTCGATTGGGGTCGTATAGACCCCATGACCCGATTGAGGGTTAAGAGTTCTGTGAGAAATTTCAAGCAAAGTCCAAAAGAAACTGACATTCCTACAACACAGTTGGTACCTGTAGAGATTTGGGGTCTGCCAGTCTGCCACTCTTAGTGCTGCCAGTACCCATGGTGATGGCTGTGGATAAAGATGACCGACGACTGCGAGCTGATGATGGTCTGGATGAGGAGCGACTGTCTGTCATATGCAAACATAGAAAATATAAGCTGAATCCATTATAATGTGGATCTTTATTACAACAGCTGCATCACAAAGCAGTCCAAAAAAAGAAACGAAAAAAATGTGAATTTCAAAACAGTGATTTGAATCACATGAAACTGTTGTGATAGTCTTTTCATCCTTATTGTGATGTATCCAATTGAAAGGAATAAGAAGAAAATGTAGGGCGGGACTTGATTTTATCCATCAGGATAAATTGATTGGATGATTGAGGTTTTCTATTGTTGTGATGTCATGTGATTGACAGGTTGTCCCGCCCTCGCACCGAAAAACACATCATCAGAGAAGAGATAGAGAGGGAGAGGAAGTTATTTTGATAATAGATTAAAAGGGCACATAAATTATATAATAATAAGGGCAGAGATAAATAATTTATAATAAACACTGCAATATTCTATCATAAAAACAAGAATTGTCCATTTAGATTTCATAATGACTTTAAAGTTGAACACCACAAAGCAAAAGCAAATCCTCTAAATCTTGACTAGTCCTGCACTTACTCATAATAATGACAAATGATTGCCTTAATCAAAAGGCTTTAAAAGTTCCTCCCCCACACAAACTCTCTATTGAGTTCACATTATGATGTATGGCACAAATCCAAATGAGTCCATTTCTCATCACACATGAGGGGAAATCAATAGCTAACACATTAGTTACTATACAATGGACTGTGCTAAGAAGAATGAAAACAGAATTGTTGTTTGCTTTTGTGTCAGTGTGCATGCACATGTGCAATCTGGCCAGTAAATAAGAACTGAACAAACATAACCTGAACACGCTTATTCTCATATACAAAGGCCTGGTTTCACAGACAAGGCTTAAAGGGATACTCCACTTTTTTTTGGACTCCCCCAGAGTTAAACAGTTGAGTTTTACCGTTTTCTAATCATTTCAGCCGATTTTCTGATATTTAGAAGAATATCAGTAAACAGACACTTTCTGGTCTCATTGACTTCCATAGGAAAAAAAAGTCAATGAGACCAATAACTGTCTGGTTACTGATATTCTTCTAAATATCAGAAAATCGGCTGAAATGATTCAAAAACGGTAAAACCCAACTGTTTAACTCTGGGGGAGTTGTAAAATGAGCCTATTTCCAAAAAAAAAAAAAGTGGAGTATCCCTTTAAGATAGTCCCAGACTAAAATGTATGTTTAACTGAAAGCCACTTGCACTGACATATAAAATTATATCAGTGCCATTGTTTTGTCTAAAGATGAACACCAGTCATGTTTTTGTCAAAGGCATATTTATAAAAGCTACTAAAATGTCCTAATTGAGCTAAGGCCTAATCCTGGCTTAATCTAAACCCTGTCTGTGAAACCAGGGGTTAGTGTATTTTTATTTTTTTGTGCAGACCCTGTCTCATACCTTTCCTCTGTGTTGTTTCCAGCTCGGTTCTGGACTGTGTCTGTGCAGCTGAAAGCTCAGATTGGGACTCTGAGCTCTGTGGAGGGTTTTCCAACTGGTTGCCAAAGTTCTGCCTCCTCAGTTTGGCATCAGCCTCAAGCTTCTCCAGTGCCGCGGTCTGACACTGTTCTGCTGTAGACCCGATAAGCCTGCAAAACTAAACAGCAGCCTGACAGTCACACTTTACAGTAGGTGTCTTTAACAAAGTGCTTACATAGGTAAGTTTAGGGGACAGGTTTGGTGGTTTGGGTAGGTTTAATGGTCAGCAAGAGTAGGGGGTTACAGTTGAGTTTATATTAAGGTTATGTTAGTTTCACAGTGTAATTATACTTTTACATACTAGTAAAAATAATTAACTACATGTACTTATTATAGGGTATGGGTTAGGATGAGGGTTCGGTTTAGGGTTAATAGCATATGCAAATTCTTTTAGTTATCAGTAACTAGCCTACATGGAACAGTAACAATAACACTAAACAATAAAGTGTTACCGAGTAGGGTTACAGATATGAATTACATGCAGATATATTCTTTAAATGTAAGTAGCTACAAGGTTAAAACATATGCGCACAACAAATGCATTGTATCAAATGTTTAATTTAAATGTTAGAACATAGTAGTTAAATATATTTAATATAAAGTGGGACCAGCCTGGCTAATTCAACTCAACTATACTATAATTAGTCTATTTACAAAAAGTGAGCTGTCAAGCCAATGCTTGGAGACCGTACCTCTGCGTAGTCTAACTTTCCATCTTTGTTGACATCTGCTAAGGAAAAGATTTCATCCACTTCCTCGGGTGACATTTTTTCACCAGACTAAAAAACAAACAAATCAAAATCCAAACCTGAAATGATTACAATAGACACAACAAAGCTGTTTCCCAATTCATCCTTCGAAGGATGCAGCCACCTCTGAATTGGGACACAGCTTATGTTTGTGAAGACAGAATTGATTTAACACTTACCGAAGTAAGGATTCTGCTGAGCTCCTCGTGTGAGATATATCCATCAGAATTTACATCAAATTTCTTGAAAATTCTCATAAGCTCATCTTGTTCTGTTGGTTTTTCCTTTTTAACGATATCAAAAAAGTCATCGAAATTCATCTTCTTAGTTCCTGGGGGCCAATATTTGTCTAAAGCTTTCTGTGATGGATTTCTACCTGCATGCTGAAGAACTGGGACAAAACAGCAGAGATGATTAACCTAACCTAACTCAGTGATAAATTATAATATTTTGTACTGACATTAGATACCACTATAAAGTCATTATAAAATATTTAAATGTTGACTAGTCTATTGGTGTTTGCATTACATATTATATTATTTGAATGTACATGATGATTATCTACAATATTAATAATGTTTGTTCATTACAAACATTAAATTATAACTTAAGTAAGTTAACGTTTGACCGATTTATTGGTCTAATCGATAATATTTACCCTTTGTATTAAAGATCAACGTGCAGATATGAAGGTGTTGAGATGCATTATGCTCACCGGTGCACAGCTGATCTTTTGAAGTCATATTAACCAGGCTGGACCTGAACACGGAGAGATAAGCAGCCCTGCACGCCATATACAACCTCTCTTCCTCTGAGCGCTGCATTATGAAAATATTGTCAACATGCAACCGATATATCAAAGCATATTGTAATAATAGCTGTGGGGAAGAGAGGTGAGTCTGTAGGCTATTTTATGGTTGGTGATGTTGTTCACTATTGAATATGATTGCCATGGCTGCTGTGTGTAAACAAAACCCTCTTCAACGGTGCGCAGTTTAAAAGAGATAAAGGAAACACATGCTTTCAAAGCGTCCCATGCAATATTTATTAATTAGAAATGCTGTGCTGTATTTGTGATATAAACTTAGCAGGTAAACCCATCGTTACTCTAACGTTAACAATATTTTGTCATGGTGTGTGAACTGTTCGGTAAAATGGAGTTAGACACTATAGAAGCACAGATGACTGTTTCCGGGGAACTAAATTGCTGTCGCACCGCGCCAAAATATAAATAAAAGCGGCACTGCAGTGCGTCTTAATAACTTCAAGAAAGAGATATCGACTTCAAGACGTAAATATTTAAAATGCCGTAAGTGTATACATTCATTGGGCTCACATATAACAACTGAAGTGGCATATATTTGTGATCAAGCTACCTTAACGGAAAAAGTACAGTGATAACATAAGATGGTAACTAAACTTGCTTTGCTATCATGGATGCTTGCCATCATGCTATGATGGATGCTTTGCTATCATGGATGTTTTTTTAAGACTGCTATAAAGTTAACATTTTACCAGTCCAAGAAACAATGTTAGTACCATGATACTTTTTGGAACCCATCATGTGGTTAACGTTAAATGTCAGACTTTTTGTACAGTGTTTTAGGATAAATCATGATTCATTCAAAATACCTAGTTCAGTAAAAAGCAATGTGTAGGAAAAACTGGTATACATAAGTTACACATATGATATATTCTTGTAGGGATCATCCACATAAAGCAATATAGAAAATGCAAGAACAAAAAATCAAGACTAAAGTTCTGCTGTCTAATTTCCCATACAGTGTGAAGAGAGCCCTTCATTTACATGACAAAGAAAACGTAAGTTTGCATAATTCTCTACAATAGATTTCAGATCTAAAATGGCCTTTTCCTATTCTTTAAATGTTTATTATTTAAACAATTTTTTTGACTTAATTACATATTATGAAAGTGAAGGAATAAGGCTTTTCTGCTTTAAAGTTCAACAAAAAAACTATACAGAGATGTTTTGAAGGATGTAAATGCTTGATTTTCATCTATTTTAGAGCCCCGCTAAGAGACATGCGCCAAACAGGAACAATTCGCCTATGACTGGAACTCGATTAACAAAACCTGCAGGTACTAGGAAACACAGTCCAGCTACTGTGTCCTCTTAGTCCTACACAAATCACATTTTGCCCCCTAGGAGTTTTCATTTTTATTTTTTTATTATCAAGAGAGTAAGACGTATGTGTGTTCTATTCGCTTTTGATTATCATCACCATAAACGGATCCCCTGCTCGTGTCATGTTGTTTCCAAAATCCTGTACAGTAGGGGTCTCTTGTAATCCACTGATAACGCATTTAGATTAGCTGTCTGTGTAGCCATTAATAATATCTTTGCTCATGCCGATTTGATTAAATGGCTGACATTTAGTGCTTCATCAGCAGGTAATTCTAGAGCAGGTGGGAAGAAAATTAATCCCTCTCAAACAAAAGAGCCCATGACAGATGCTGAGAGGTAAGGATAAAGAAATGTTGATGATTTCTGTCATTTTAGTAATAATGTTTAAGATTTAAATAAAAAAAAAAGTACTATAAAAGCACACTTTATAATGTTTAATTAATGGCCCATGCTTTAATTTTTGAAAGTTAGAATGCTTTTGTTGAGTTACTTTATTCAACTTCTTACTTGAAAAACCAGAGTGTCATCAAAGTCTATTTTTATGAAGCTACTAACATTGGTATAACTGAAGCAGTGGAAATGTCTCCTCATTACTGGATATTTCCTTTGTCCCAGTTGGCTGATAGCCATTATGACTGATCAGAATTTAATGACAGGACATGGAGGGAGTTTCATCACCAGCCAAAAGCCTCGTTGATTTACATAGCACTAAAAATAGTTGGATAAGGAGAGTTTAAGAAAAGACCTATTTCCTCTCCAACGCATACTAACACAGAGCTTCGTGTGATCCATCAAGACAAGCATTAGTTTTGAATTTTATAGTGCAGTCATTTAAGAGGAAGCTAGTTAAATATATATAAAAACATCAATAAAGAGTGCGGGCTTATGATTCATTTAAGAATGTATTCATTTGGCGAGTCAAAGATGAGAGAACTTCTTGTGCAAAATGTAGAAGAGATCTCGAGCGTGATTGGACGAAGGACCTTGGAAAAGATTTTGCAGACTCTTTAATATGTCCCCCAATATGTTTAAATGTGTATTAAAAATAAATGAATATCTTATTCTTAGTCAGCTTTTCCTCCCCTCAAAGATTTAGTGGAATATGAATATGATCCTATGTCCTTATCAAGCAAATATTCTGCAAGAATCTAATAATGTAATGCAATATATTTAATTAAAAATTTTGACATGCAGCACATGCTTAGCAATTCAATAATAATAAAAATAGATTAATAAATATTGTATTAAAAATGAATAGTTACACTTCACAATAAGATCTCATTAGTTAATGTTAGTTAATAGATTAACTGACTTTAACCAACTAATACTGAGCAATACATTTGTTAAAGTATTCTTAATCTTTGTTAACATTAGTCAACTCGGGTCCATTAAATAATATACAACTTTTGATTTTAATAATGTATTAATAAATGTTGAAATTAGCATTAACTGAGAAATAATAGAATATTTTAAATGAGTGTTTTTTTTATTGTTAGTATCAACTATTGTAACTAACGTTATTGGAAAATGTTACTAAATTGTTGTCTATTTTTTTAATAGTTTTTTTTTAATACCTTTCCCCCATCAGACTTCTGTTCCTCAGGTCTAAGGTGAAAAAGTCTCTCAAGGATCTCATGAAATACAGGCAACAGCTGGAAACATTATTGGTACGTGGATCGACTATAGTAGAAGACCACAGTGTATCATGTAGTAGTGTATTTATTTATTGACTGGCCAATTAGACTACTAAACTAAGACTAAATCAGGGTCTGAACCACCATAAACATCGAGGAGCTTCATACCTGCCAATATTTAAATCAGTGGTTAACTGATGTGCATTTTTATGTTTTTTATCTAACCTGAATATGTGGTACTGAGTTACTCGAATTACTTAACTCTGGTATTAGATTAAGCTTATTTTGATATGTGTAGCTTGGTACATCTAATGCATCTTATCAAGGTTGCACACCATCTTTTAAACACGAATGTGTTTCTCTGTAGCCAGTAGAGGGCAGTAGTGAGCTGAGGAGTCTCTTTCTGATGAGTCCTGCTGATCTACAAACTGAACTCAAGAGACATGAGAATCTGTGTGAGTCCTTTCTTTGACTTTTCTGCTGTATATGCATAAACTGCATAATGCAAATGCCTCGCATCTCAAGGTCACTTTATAGACCTTGTTTAAACACTTTATTTGCTTTTAAGAGTTCACATGACAAATTCCTGCTGCGTGTGAAACATAAAACCGATTTTTTTTTTTATTGCTTTCCAGCTGCTAAAGTTGCATCTTGCGCACATAGAGCAGACACAAACAAGGGTCATTTCCAAGGTGAGTGAATTTGGGAATCAACTGAATATTAGAATTGAATTCAAAAGTTTATTTATCATTTAAAAGCATGAACAATAACACTTATCTTAAGTGGATATCCAAACTTGGTAATTCTGTCAGATCAGATAGCAGCCAGCACACAATTAGTTATGTTTCAAATCTTGAATGTTTCCCCACCACAACACACTCTTTGTTAGACTCTGACACAAGGATAAGTTACGTCCCGTATTGAATTGATTCATATTACTGTATGATGATTGTAACTTTGTCTAATGGAGCAAGAGAAAGAAAACATTTTGTGTTCCACTTATATGTGAGTCATGATTGATTTCAAGCACCGAGGTTCTGGATCTTGGTCACATGGGACCTTTGAATAGCCATTTACGAGATTTGGTTTGTCAATGCGTCGTGCTCATTGACATTTGCCCGATCTCTTCACAGATAAAAGGTTGTCTTTTTCTAAGAAAAACATTTCATTTTCCTAACACAAACAAGCCAGAACTCCTCTTCATGGGACAGAATTAATTAGATTATTTCAAGCACACATTCAGCCCCTAGCAAAGCTGCACTTGTGATTCAATCGCACAATAGTGATTTGATGCAACACAATGGCTGGATTGTGATGAAGTTCAGCATGTTTTTAAGATAAGGTCGGCTGAAATTGTTTTAATTAGTCACACTCGAGGACCTTTGCGTATATGTTGCTTGTAGCTCGACACCAAAGGAATGTCACAATCTTGATCACATGGTGGAGCATGAAATTTATCAATGTAGAAAACAACAACAACAGTACAAGAG
Source organism: Pimephales promelas (assembly GCF_016745375.1). The sequence goes on from NW_024121421.1 coordinate 7,291,545, forward strand.
TGTTTTCACATTCACGTCCCTAGACATACACTGGCAATAAATGAGTTAAGGCCACTTAGGAGTGTAATGTTTGATTGTGTGTCAGAATGTGAAATTAGGACACCGAACCAATTATTATATTATATTATATTATATTATATTATATATTATTTACCCAACGTTTGGGGTCAGTAAATTCTTTTTTAAATTAGTACTTTTATTCAGCAAGGATGCATTAAACTGATCAAATGTGACATTAAAGACATGTATATTTTTAAAAAGAGATTCCTCTTTTAAATAAATGCTGTTGTTTTGACTATTAAGCAGCACAAATGTTTTCAGAATTGATAATAAATCAGCTTATTAGAATGATTTCTGAAGGATCATCTGACACTGAAGACATTTTTACATTTTTAAATATATTCAATTATATATATATATATATATATATATTATATTATATTATTGTAAACATTTTAATTTGGCATTGATTTTTTTTCTGTCATTTGTGTTATGAAATGCCTTTTTCTGTGTTGGAATTGTACACTCGAATTACATGACAATCACAAAATATTGCGATAGTCCATGAAAACAAATATTTTCACTGCAAGTTTCAGTTATCAAACTGAACTTCTGAGTATGTCTATTGTCCTATACAAATAATGCGTTTTGTTCTCGTTGCATTTTAGTAGGATTTGTATAAGTTTGAAATGACCTCATTGAAGTTCCCTAAATAGTGTTTGAATCTAGCCCAGAATAACTATTTTTGGCAGCAACGTTATTAATCTTGAAATAAATGACAATCACAGTAAATAAATGCACTGTACTACTACTGCTATGTAAGTAGTTGAAGATGTTGAAACACTCTTGGGACACCATTAGATCCTGGCCCTAGATTTCATAGAGACACCTCATTGCTATTAGAGTTCTCAAACACTCAGTGTCACTTGAGCCATACAGGAGCTGGTGCGGATGACATATGAGGGCGAGGATATGACACTACTCGTGTAAAAGCAAGCTGAGCACCGGGCAGCATGATACCGCCAAGACAGCTGAGAAAATCCACAAGGATATTTTAACTTTGACAGTCAAACCGCTGAATCCATGTCCCCTTCCAACCCCCGGCAATCATCTAATGGCTTCCCAAAACACAACCTTGCGCGAAAGGGCAACTCAACGAGCAAGATGTTTATGGCAAAACTGACAAAAGTTTTTTTTTTTTCCCCAAGCATTCTAGAGGCAACCCCTCCTAAACAATCAGACCGACTACACATTTTCTGGCTTATTCAGGCATTACCAAGTCCCCAGCTTCACGTTACATGTTGCTGATGAGCGCAAAATGGAAAAAGAGAGAGCGCAATAATTCTGAGGCAAGTTTGTCGCCTGGACCGAGGGTATTGATTATTTCTGTGTGGCGAGAGATTTGGAAAATTCAATTAAAGGAGCTGAGCAAAGGATTCATAAATCGGCCCCTGCCTCCACCTCTTCTACGCCTATACGGAGACATTGTTATGTTCTAAATCAATGTTGCACTTCACAATATATTTTCTTTGGAGCATGGAAATAAATAACATTTAAACAGTTCTGCTTACCGCTGAAACAAATTTTATCTTCACCGAAGCCCTCTCTGTCTTCACGCGGCGGCCTCCCGTACACATCAGCAGATGTAGTAACAGATTTTTATGGCAAGTTTTCCATAAGAAAATCCCATATAATATGAATTTTGCGATGACAAAATGAGAAGGAAGGGGACGGATCAGCAGTATAAAAATTGATCAGGCCGCAGATGGGGTCGAGCTGTGGGAGATTTGTAAGACAGCCTTAATAGACTGTATTAAAAATTCCTTAAAATGTAATAAAACAAATAGGTTTTTGGTTCTTGGCTGGGACGGGGTCACAGACCCTGCTAATACCACATCAATCCTGGGCTGCTGAAGGATAAATGGCGTCTGTTTGGGGAACATTTTAGCCTTTTTGATGGAAAAAAACGCCATCACAATTAAAGGACTGCTGTATATTAGAGGACTTTGGGTGGAGAGGGTGAAGTTAAGCAACTCTCAGCATGCGTTTTGGTCTCTAATATGAACCCTGGTTATGTCCACACGCGTCCTGCAGCAGTATGAAATGCATTCAGAGGCATTTCAGATCATTTGCATTTAGATCATCTAGCAGTGACAGCGGCAGCAAACCTATGACTGATGCCATGATTTACCTGATAAGTTACATGTGCACACGTCTCATTCATGAATTCACTCTCATGCTCTTAAACTAGATAAAGTGTGTGTTAATCTATCCATGTGTCTTTTACAGGGTTGAAACAGACTGGCAGCTCTTTTGAATTTCTTAAGGCAATTTTAAGGTATGTTTTGTTTTTTTCCTACCAACCATACATCATTGTACTCACTTAAACTTTTAAAGCTTGTCATATTACACAGATTCCAAGCAATCCTACAATTTTACAGTAATTAGTGGTGTTTTTATAGAGTAGGATGGGCTGTTTTGACTTGGCCTAACCTAGCAACCACACAAAGCCCCCTAGCAACATGCTCGCAATCACCCAGAACACCTTAGCAAACGCATAGCAACAAACTGGCTAAGATTTTTGTGTGACATCTCTCGAATGTTTTTCATGTGGTATCATAGGACAAGAGAGTTATTTCTACTTGAATTATGCTTAAACAAACAAATATTACTTTTTTTTTTTTTTTTTACAAATTTGATCATTTTAGAGTAATTTTACAAAACAACTACTTTTCTAAGTTTCTTTATTGACAAAAAATAGTGCTTTCAGATAAAAAAAGTACACACACACAGACACTTATATATTTGTTGTATTTTTATATTTTTCACCTTTAATTTACAATGAATTACATTCAAAATGTTTAACTATATCAGATAAATGATGTTCTAATCATCAAAATCAATGTTTCTTGAGCACCAAATCAGCATATTATAATGCTTGTAAAGGCTACTGAAATGTCAAATATATTAAAATAGAAAACCGTAATATTTCTCATTACTGTTTTTACAGTATTTTTGCTCAAATAAATGCACCCTCAGTGAGCATAAGAGACTTCTTTCAAAAACATAAAAAAAAACCTATCATAAAACTTTTGAACGGTAGTTTAATTCTATCAATCCATTCAATCTCAGGCTTAAATATTAATGTAATATGCCAGAGATTTACAAAGACTTTAACATGCAATATGCTTTTGTTTCATGTAATTCTGTGAGCGGTTGCAAATGGAACGTTTCTTATTTTGGCAGAGCTGCAGCTCTCTGTCAGCGTGTTTGATGTACACCGAACGTCCCGTCAGTCTGAAAGCTTCGAGATGTCTGAGGAGGCTGTCAGTCTTTCCGACGTAGTCTAAATGAGACAGCGCCACCGACACCTTGCCATCCCATCTCAGACACATTTACATTCAATTCTGAAAGGTCTCCCCCCCACCCCCTTTTCACCAGAAATCTGACAAAATGTTGATTCTACAATACACGGTGTGCTGCGTCTCTGCGAAAATAGTGTTCTTACCGCTGGCATACAGTCCCATTAGGGCTGATGCAGTGAGATATGTATGCATAGTTACATATATTTGAGAAAGCCACAAATGTGTTGAAAAACCACACACGCATATACTGGAGGTAAAAGTATTCATTGTTGATCTGTCTCTTTATTTTGGCAGCCGCTGAGGGATAATTTCTCGATGTAGGACATGGGCGGCAGCTGGTGCCCGCTCAAGGTGGATCACGTAACTCTCTCTTTATCACTTCTAGAGGCTGTCTGAAGGACAAAAGCTTAGGCTGACCTAACAAAACACACACTTGTCACACACTTTGCATTGCTACGGTCTGTTGAGATGAACAGGAACGGCATCTCAGAATTCAGCAATTTTGGTCTGTTTGCCGTGGGCTGATAAACTCACTGAGTTCAATATTTTTAACCAAGCACGTCATGCAAGATATGGTTATTTAATATTGGCACCATCCATTAAAATTGTATCACGCATCCTACTTATTGTGGCTTGCCGTTTGTTTTACAGGAAATTGTGTAAGACAGTCAAACAAAAACTGATTCATTCTTTCCTGATCCTATGTGGCGGCTGCAGACCTCGCTCGGGCTGTAACACACTAGCCCCTTTGTGACCTGATAACATTTATAGTTGTAATGGATTTTTTTAATGGCCGTCATTAACTCGAACAAAGAGGGGTGAGAAAGATTGCTTGTACTTTTTTCCCCTTGGTATTTCAGCTTTACAGCATTATGTTCTGATATGTCTGCTTCCATCATTTTTGTTTTACAGCTCATGAAGTTGAAGCATTTTAATGCGTAGCTTTAATACTAGTCTTTAGTCACGGCCAAGATGATTACACTGTGTTAATGAATATTTCTCTTCATCTACTACTTGGAAAAGTCAATTCAGTTCATACTTTTTTCTTAAGTTTTGTTTATTTGATGAGAACTATTGTTTAGGACTACATGATTAATCAGAAAAAAATTATGTTTTATATGATATGGCTTAGTGTGATTATCTAATCAGAAGCTGTGATTTTAAATCATTGGTCACCCGTAAGCCAATCACATAACGCAATCACCTCTCTTTCCAACTTAAACATCACCTCCATTCAAAATGTTTAACAAACACTCTTCTTGTTCGGGCTTCAGTTTGCAAATGCCGGGAATATTCTCCACAACAACAGAGCGAATTGCATCCCGTGTCTCCATATCCGCTAATTCATTTCCCTAACCTAAAATACAATCTTAAACTCTGTTCGTTGATTGGCCGGCTGTTTTCAGATCGGAGGAAAACCAAAATTGAGAGATAGGTCACTATCTCAAACCATAGACTGTAAAAAAAACAGACTGTGTACAGAAGCGAACTGACATTGAGCAGAAGTACGAAGTCTGACGTAGTCAGTAGGGGTGTAACAATACCCTCATGTCACGATTCGATACATATCACGATACTGATTTACGATACGATATTATTGTGATACTCCAAAAGGTTAAGAAAAAAATGTACTGATGATTAAAATGCTAAATTTGATATTACATTGTGGGTTTAAATGAATAGGCTTGGACTTGGTGCTTATTAGTCAAGGACAATAATGACGCCAGAATAAAAATATTCATGATTCTGAAGCTGGAAATACAAAATTATTTTAGATGAAAATGCTCTTTCACTGACTGGATATATTTAAAATAATGTTGGCCATTTTTTATTGATAACATCAGACATATGACATTATCAGGACCAACAAATATTCCCATATTGCATTATTATACATTATAATCAACATTATATAGTAGTTAAAATGTAGTACTGGCACTAAAACGCTGAAAACTAGAATTTTTTTTCTCACACAGGGGGGGGGGGGGGGATGATCTACGATACATATTGTCATTATCCACAATACGCATTGTTGCATTTTTTTTTTGTATTGCGATATATTGTGGCACCATTTATTGTTACACCCCTAGTAGTCAGGCTAATATATAGTATTTCTAATTTTAATATTTTTTTAATAACATCTATTATAATAAACATTATTTTATTTGTAATCACATTACTTATTGAAAGATACATCAACTTTTTTCCCGTCTTAAATCCATAATCGCAATATAACTTAAGTGTGATTATCAAATCGGAAAAGCTGTGATTTGATTAAATATATGGGCTAATTCATAAATATTGTAATTTTTAAAATAAGTACTGTACAACAATAATAAATTATTATTTATCTTAAACACTTATTTTAGTGAAAGTTATATTTTTATTATTTTTAATTAATTTAATTATTATTATTCATATTTTTGGTAAATTGCTATATAATAACAGATATGTTGGAAAAATTATGTAGCCCCATAAACAAGGACAACAAACCTGCAGCTTTAAAAAGAAATAGAATAATTGATAGGTAATTTGAAAATCCTGGAGACAATTTAATTTGGTACAAAAACATTTAATGGTGTATCAAAAATGTTAATAAAAATGTCAGCACAAGCAACCCCTTTATGGCCAGGTCATTTACACAATACCAACATCCCACTGACTGAATTTGTCTCTAAATTGTACAAGTGAGAGAAAAGTCTGGCAGAACTGTATCTCCTTTCATTTAATTCACTCTTCCCAAGCAATACGCCCAAACTTCATTAGGAGGAAATTGAATTTTTCCAAACTATTCCCATCCTGTTCTATTCTAACCACAGGGATTGTCCTCTTTTCACCAACATCCTGGCTGTAGTTCTTCTTTTGACAAATAATGTCTTTGAAGACAAGTTTCAGTTTGTTTTCTTCTGGCTCTTTTTCCTCGGTGGCTCCGTCAACTGGACTAGGTTGAAATATATGATGAAGCCTAGAAAGTGCAGAAAGGAGAGAACGGAGACCAGAACTGGAAACAGATCAGGCAACTTGGCCGGAGGCTCCAACCACACGCTCATAAAGCTCAACGCAGCCATGGCCACCAGTGAAAACCAGAACTGTAAAAGACAAAGTGAACAACACTTACACAGTATTTCCTTTCCTATGAGAGGAAATATGACAAACATTCATTAGTCCTAGTCAAGTTCTACGACAACGGCAGTACACAGATCCTTGTAACTTGATGTTTATTTTCCACCCTGTTTTAGGACGGCGAGTTATAAACATTAACATGTCTATTTATGACAGATGGAGTGAAGGATCAGTGGAAGTGCTGGTGTGAGCAACACGACCCCCCAATGAAACTCTACCTCCATCGTAGGGCCCCCTTATTTATGTCTCTTGTGTAAATAAATATATCTAGGCAAACCTGTGTTAATGACTCACGCTACACAAATAGCACACCTTCTGATCTCGAACATTCACGCAAGGAGCTGTTGAAACGTTCAGTCTTCAAAGGCACTAAGAAGAGCATGGGGTCAAGCTAATGTGAAAGTTATGGCCCGTTCAAGTGGCCTAGTGCGCTTAACTGACTTCTTCATAAGCGTCGAATTCATTAACGTCAGTGGGGTAACGGGCCGTGACGTCAGCGTTAACTTACTTTCCATTTAATGATGAGGCTGAGTTTAGGCAGACAGTGCCGAGTGAGTTTGTGGTAGAGGCCCAGCCTGAGCTCTTCATCTGTAGTTCTCTCTAAAGCAGAGAGCAGATACAAACTCAGAAAGAGGAACGCAGATGAGGTCACTGCATAAGGCAACAGCAAACCGTCCTTCAACAGCAGGGGGAGCATGCTGGAGAGAAAACGACTGTGTTAAAAAACGTTCAGAATTCAGAATGTGCACAATAACTGATTATGTATCGCTATGTATTTTTTGATACAGCTGGTGTTGATTTTCATTTTGATCAAGATAAGTGTGCAATATTCGGCTGGTCCTATCGTTTCAAAATGGCAGCTCCCATGATGAGACCCGCTCTGTTTAAAAACTTTACATTTGGTCAATGTTTTGTCATGTCATATTCATTCATTTTAGTCAATTTTACTCAAACTAAAATAGCATTTTACAGTTTTAGAGGTGAACTCTGAGCTGACCAATGAAGCAATCGTCTTGTACATATGTGTACTGACACCTAGTGGTGTGGATGTAGAATCACGCAAACTGGCGTAGGTTCGCAGGGGTGTCCAATCCTGCTCCTGGAGCTCCAACACACTTGCTTAGAAGTTTCAAGTGAGTCTGAACACCATGCTTAGCTGGTTCAGGTGTGTTTAGTTTGGTTTAGAGCTAAACTAAGCAGTGTTTCCCAACCCTGCTCCTGGAGGCACACCAACAGTGCACATTTTGGATGTCTTCCTTATCTGACCCATATATTTCCGGTCGTGGTCTAACGAGCTGATTCAGGTGTGATTGATTAAGAAGAGTTGGAAAAAGTGTAGTGTGTGGGCAAATTCCAAATGTAAGTGAGCATCCCTATGCCCTACTCCCTTTGAAGGACAGAACCCTTGAAGTGGGGAGTGAGCAGGGCACTTGTGTCCCATTATGCAACTGTTGGGAACGCACATTGGGAATGAGACTAAACACAATGTAATTTCCACATTATTTTCAGCTGGGATTTTCCCATTACAACTCAGCAAGGTGTCCATCAGCTGAATAGGTGTTCTAATGACAGACATTTCTTATTATTGCTGTTAACATAACTGTTGGAAATAAATATAAATTTTATACAAAAAAAGTTTTTAAAATATGCATTATATATCTGTGTGTGAATATATTTTGCTGCTCTCAACTTTATTTCTTACCTATGAAACTTATTTAAAGGGATACTCCACCCCAAAATGAAAATTCTGTCATCATTTACTCACTCAAGTTGTTGCAAACCTGTATGAGTTTCTTTCTTCTGCTGAACACAAAGGAAGACATTTTGAAGAATGATTGGAACCAAACTGTTGTTTGGCACCATAAGTCAATGGAGCCAAACAACAGTTTGGTTCCAATCGTTCTTCAAAATATCTTACTTTGTGTTCAGCAGAAGAAAGAAACTCATACAGGTTTGTAACAACTTGAGGGTGAGTAAATGATGAGGGTGATTTTCATTTTCGGGTTGAGAATCCTTTTAAACATATCACAAACTCAAAATACATAGAAGGGGGAAATCTCCTCAACCACCACCAATGGGCAGCATCCACCTGGATGATATCAGCAGCCGTAGTGCACCAGAACCTCCACCATAGTGATAGAGCCAATTAGCATGTGTATGGGGATAATTAGGAGGCCATGATGGACAGAGGCCACTAGGCAAATTTGGCCAGGATTGCCAGGGGTCACACACCTACTCTTTTGAAAGACATGCTGGGATTTTTTTCTGTCCACAGAGAGTCAGGACCTCGGTTTAACGTCTCATCTGAAGGATGGTGCTCTTGACAGTATAGTGTCCCTGTCGCTACAGGTGTTAGGACCCACACAGACCACAGGGTGAGCACCCCCTACTGGCTTCACTAACACCTCTTCCAGCATCAACCTAGTTTTCCAAGAAGGTCTCCCATCCAGGTACTAATCAGGCTCAGCCCTGCTTAGCTTCAGTGGGCAACCAGTCATGGGCTACAGGGTGACATGGCTGCTGGAACAGGGTTGGTGTGCCTCCAGGAACAGGGTTGGGAAACACTGCTCTACAGGACAGTAGCCCTTCAAGAACAGGGTTGGACACCAATGGTAGAAATGCATTATTCACAGACAGGATTAACTTATTCCACAAAAGTGCCCAATAATAGCGGGGGTAACCAAGATGTGCCCAACTCCATGTGAAAAAAGGAAAACAATCAATATTAACAATATTAACTAAATTAAAAGGATTTTTAAAAAAAATATTTTTATTAAAACATACTGTTCTTGAAAATGTTAAAGGTGCATTGCGCAAGTCTCTGAGTTTTTGCAGAACTATGCCCCCTCTGGCGACAAGCGAATCTGCAACCAGAGGTGTGCATGCTCCACACGCTCACTTGCACGAGCTGTTCATAACCAAAGGAGCATCAGCCGCACAAATCTTTTGTTACAGTCATAATGTCTTCAGAGGTAATAAATTTATAAATCTGCAAGTCATTTTAAATATATGAAAGGAAAGGCATTTGAGTAAATTACACACTTTTGTGTAAGGGGAAAGGGGGTAGTAGAAAACTTTGGTTTTTGTTTCCATCTATCTCCATGTTGAACTGTTTTATGTGCTTACTGTATCCACTTATGATGTATAATTATGGAAAAACGTTCACAAATCATACAAGTCATTATAGGATCCCTTTTGAGCCCTAGAGCAAACCGGAGAGCTCTCCATTTGTTGAAAGCCTTCCCGATGTTGACTCTCATCTTATTCCGACACCTGGCACTAGAAGTTTTATTTTCTTTGTCTTACGTGGAGTTTGCGTTGGGGTTTGGAATGAACTACAAGCCAGTCTCTTTGAATCTATCTTCTACTTTTTTGTCGAAAGAGGACTGAAGTTTTGACGCTCGAGTTGTCTTCGCTGATACGGAGAATGGCGGCGAATACACAAACCTGCCAGACATAGCCAGGTAAACGTGAACGTGCATGACATCACGCCCAGTCTCAATTTCCGTCCCGAATCCCTGTTATTTATTTTACTGTACATGATTATTGAGGCAATGACAGGGAAGGGCTCATTCAGCCCATCAGGCAATTGTTTAAGTATGTATGGGTTAGAAAAATGGGTATTTTTAACATGAAATGTTGCGCAATGCACCTTTAAGAAAAATCATGTTTTCAGTTTCACATATGTTTTAATTATGGAATCATGCACATTTTCCAGCAGGTCTTCCTTAACGCAGAAAACATGCACACAACACACAGTATATTGGCTGTTTCGATAGGCATTTGGCTGAAAAACAATAACTTGAGCACTGGTCTTATGAATAATACTGCCATTGAGAAAGTGTTGACAAAATAAAACAATCTTTGTGTTAGCAGAACAGGTCATGATGCAGAAAAAACAATACGAGCTGTGATTTTTGATGCCTCAACATTTCGCCATAATGAGTAGAAAGTGTGCAAATTAATGGTGTGTGTTTGCGGTATAGAAAACTGTGGCAATGTGTCGTCTCTGTATGTGGATATTTCCCTTAATGCAACAATTACTCTATCATAGAATATAATCCAATTATCTTCCATAACAAAGAGCATCATGTCTTCAGCTAAAAAACAGAAATATGCAGCATTAAAACAGTTTTGTGGAAGCAGGCAGTGTGATTTCAGAGAATGGTGGGTTGTGTTTACACAAAGGGGTCTTAGTTTAATGGTATGTGGGCTATGTCATGTAATCCAGTGATATCCTTACACTAAACCATGCACACAACAATAAGTGTGGACAGCTGGGACTCCCCTCTCAGCTACTCTTCCTCTCACTATAAGAGTCATTTGCAGATTTTGTTTCTTAACCGTAAGGATTCATTTATTTATAGTACAATGATTTGAATTTAGTAACATATTGCTTGGGATCTTACCTGAAAGTTGACGTTAGCAGAAACCAAATGGCAATCAGAGGTATTTCGTTGATGACAAGGCAAACTGGCCTGTAAAAGACGTATTTGATTATATTTACTACATTACAGATATGTTTATTTGATACCGATGCTATAATTATGTTGTTGGGAGGGCAAGGACCAGGTATCAATATCATCTCTCCCCACTGATCCAGCCACTACACTTCCTCTGTCAGCAAACTTCTAATACTCCCAATAGAGACCCTTAATCCAGAAACATGCCTTACTGATTGACTAACACATGCAAGATATCACACAACAATATGTTGTTTGCAGCTGGCTCTTTCTGTGTATGTACATGTTATACTGTATATCATAATATTTTTGATTCATGACATACACAAATCAACCTGTAGCCTGGTTAAAACCAGACCATTCTCAGTTGTAACTGAGTTATGGTCTGGCAAAGAGTCCCAGAGGGGCGTCACCAATGGACGTCGCAGGTAGACCTAAAACCAATCAGAGCGATAAAGGAGGTGATGTATGCAGACCGGCGTTGTTCTTTGCTCGGTTTTTAACAAAAAGGAAACGTTCAAATCGCTTAAAACAGACACGATAGCTGATTCGAACGAGTGATGTTTGACGGCGGCATCCATCTTTGTAATGTAGGCTACAAGATCTGCTTCAAAATCCCAGTGCTGTCATCATCGTGTAAAGCCCGCCCCAACGTTTCTGATTTGTGCCGCGATTTTGACGGATTGGAAATGGGCTTGAATGAGCTCTTTGCCAGACTAAGTTTCAGAGCAAATCTAAATTTGCCAGAAGTTGTCTGGGTTTTCCCAGGCTAATCAACCTGCAGAATACTAAGGGGAACTACTGCACTATACTAAAAAATCACTAATTTCACTGAAGCCGAAATTGATAATTTCTAGCAATTGACGGATATAGCCTTTTACTGATATTGCCTTTTTATATGTATGATTAGTTGTCCAATAACCAATATGCATTATTGCTCTATTTGTTCTATTTCTGCATTTTGGCTACATCATTAGACAACAATGAATTGCTGTATGAATTATTATGTTGTTGTTATATTAATGCAATTGTTTTCTTTTTTTTTTGGTCTACCCCCATTACAAAGTTTTCATATACCTAAACCTATATCTCCGCCCCCTGATCCCTAACCCCACCCCTAATCCTACCCATCTCCACCCCTTAGATCTCATGTACTGCAATGAGGTGCTACTGCCTTCTGCTGTTCTGACAAAAAACAGTAGTCCGGCCCCTACAGTAGCTTACGCTACTTGTTGAGCCCAAAAACACGCAAAAAAATTGTTATGAAATGGCAAACTTTACCTTTAAACATGATACTGTTAGTTTTAGATAATGTGTTGTGTGTTCGCATTTGTGTCATAACATTAGTGTCTATCAATGACTGTGGGTTGAGCAAAAGTACTATTCACAGCAATTGGATCAAGTAGTATGAATTATATCCTGCTGCTTACAAGGCTGCTAGAAGGATGGACTTCTCATGGACTTGGAAGGAGAACAGGAAAAAAGCCAGGGAGGAGTTCACCTATAATATAAGTAGACCGGGAGAGTCAGTGGTCAAAAATACAAGTTGTTGAACTGTCAAAGTCAAACACATAATGATGACACCACTTACCAAGGCAAGCTTGAAGTGCCATAGAGTGGGTTTGGACAACACATTTAATGATGAAGGCAGGATGAACAACAGAGTAAGAGCAAAACTGTAAGCAAAAAAACATTTTCATTGAATATATCCATGCATTAATGACAGATTTACTATACACACAGAAAGAGTGGAGAAATACGATCAAGAGCTCCTGTTGCCAAAGCCCGTAATCTATCCCATGGAACTAGAGAACGCGGCTGCCTGATCTTTTTATACATCCTCACAGTCAACAAGAAAGATGCCATGCAGGAAATGCATGAGATTCAGTGATGGCCTGCCGAGCACTCACAGAATTACTTTAACCCCTCAATCATCACTCTCGTGGAGGAAAATGACCCTATTAGAGGTGAATGACCCTTGTGGGACAAGAATCGGGTCCATCACACTGATGCAAATGTAACAGGTGAGATGCACTTTACAGGGAACGCATGTGTATCTGATGCAACCGTTATTTTTTAGGGATGCACAACATTTTTTAATGTTTATCGTTATCTGCCTGATACTGTTAGTTAACACAATAATTATAATGGTGTGCTTGGGACATGGCTTTTAATGAACTTTAATGGAGACTTTTGTTTTAGTAATCAGGCTCTCAAAAAATACATATACCGGTATCCAAATTTTAATTTAGATTTTTCCGCCAATATATCAGTTATCGGCTTTAAAGTTAGATGATGTAACTTTAATGTAAAGATTTAAAGTTATTCGCTGTCAAATTGACGCCAAAATGAATGGGAGTCAATGGAATGCTAACAGCAGGTGAAGTTCTGCTACAATGCGAAGATTCAGTTTCCGGCGGGAGGATTACCCTCTTGGTAAAATGTGAACTCGGAGCTGACGATGTAGCGATCGTCTTTTTTTTGCTACATTTACTGACACCTAGTGGTGTGGATGTAGCATCTTGCAAACATTTACATCAGCTAGAAAAGCATTAATCACAGTCAGTAATGATTCATTTATTTTGCCAATGAAATTGTACAATAATAATCGTGCAGTATTTGGCTGGTCCTGTCATTTCAAAATGGCTGCCCCCATGAGGGGACCAGCTCAGTGTAAAATAAAACCGGTTTCTTCATCTTACATGAATTTAAACATATTTTTCTAAAATCTTATCCACCTTTTTCCTAACAAGCCTACTACGTTTTAGATTATGGGTAGCATTTCAAGTTTGGGGAAGTTTCAAAAGGACAAAATTTTCAAATGATAAGGTTGCATTGCAGATAATACCTTATCCATCAGTTTGACTGAATGAGCAGTCAAATATCCTCAATGTTCTATTTTCAGTCTTCAATTTTAACGTTACATGGTATAACAACAAAATTTCGCCACAAATCCTCACATCTCTTTCCAAGTTTTTGGTTTTCACACGGATGCTTTAAAATGTAAGCTAATAATCTCATTTTTTCACTTCTAATCCCTATTGGCAGTTTAATTTCTAAAGCACATGACAAAACTTTGAAATATCAATCACTCAATGTGGCAGTTAATGAACATTTTTGATTATTGCAACATATGTTACATAATACAGACATGTATTACTACAGTGATATTTAACAAGTCCATAAAATTGCTGTGGAAATTTTTGGGGGATTATTCATGGTCTGTTGTGTTAATGCTTTTAAACTTTTAAATGTTCAATGGTTGAAGGGTAAGTAGAATAATGTCATCTCATTGTACCTAGTTTTTGAAAATATTTATAATTGCGTTCATAGAGCAAACCTTTCGCTGACTGTCTACAATTAAACGTAAATTATTACACCCCATAATTCAATGTCTATGATCAGTCAATATTTGCAGGGCCGGTAATTCATTTTCTCATGGGTCTGTTTTAAAGGGACAGTTCACCTAAAAATGTCAATTTACTCACAATTTTTTCCAAGCCTGTATACATTTCTTTCTTCTGCTGAACATAAAATATATTTTGGGGAAAATAGGTAACCAAACAGTTGATGGGAGCCCATGACTTCCATATGGAAGAAAAACTATGGAAGTCAACGGGGGTTCCACTGTTATTTGTTAAAGGACACGTTCTGTATTTTACACTTCTTATTACATTGTTTCTGATGAAAAAGAATGGTTAAGACTGAAATTTGGACACATGCTGCTGGCCCGAGTATTTTCGGTTTCTGTGGTTGCAAATTTCAATCTTAACAGTTCTATTTCATCAGAAACGATCTTAAAACAGGGCTTTAAGTGTCAAATAATGATGACAAAATCTTCATTTTTGGGTGAACTATGCCTTTAAAACTGACCCATGAGAAAATTAATTACCGACCCTGGCCTGCAAATATAGACTGAACAAGAGACAAACAAATCATTAAAGATTCTGAAGCAAATAGTCAAAAGAAATAATCTTAACCAAGCCCTTGCACCTGCAGATTAGTGTCCACGTATCAATGTCACAAAATCTCCCCGATATCATTAACTACCCATAATCCTTCTGTGCCCTCCATTATAATGAGATGTGTTTCGCAAACTTGGTAAGAGGGAATATCCTGAGAGAATGTTTTAGGAGGATACATAAAGAGACAAAGGAAAAGGAGAAAGGGTTGTGGGTAAATAGATGGTGAAGGATTACCTGAGGAACAGCTGAGTCTCACTGGACAGCAGGGTCTTGATCTTTATCAGCACATTCAAGCTGCACCATGTGTTAGCCACTTTATCCTGTCAACAAACACATGCTGTCAAAGTCACTAAACTAATGCGCTCCGGACAGAATGACACAATGAGAATGAATGATACACTGACTGCTAGGTCAGTTTTCAAGTTTTTTTATGAACAGTTGTTTAAACTGGTGTAAATTCAGGGCTATATATATATATATATTATTAACTTACTGTAAGTAACTTGCTGTTATGCTGTATTCTATTGATGAATATATTTCATCAATAAGATAAATGGGCACTATCCCAAAGACCCAAACTATATTAGGCCTCAGTGTTTATTATTATTAATATACTTTTATATTATTTAATAGAAAATACTTTTAAATATATAAAAATAGATTTTTTAGTAATGTTGTTATAAGATATTTTTTTTAAGTCTTTTCGATATTTAAAGGTGCTATATTTAAAGCCACACTGTGGAACTTTTCAACCTTTATAGTATATTACCAAAACCCATTGAAATGGGACATCAACTTACAATAGACCATTTCACAAGATGTAAACAACACTGGTCCAGAAGCACTTCCTGTTTCAGTTTGTAACTGTTTTCTTTATTTCACATGTATGGAAAACATCTTAAAGATGTTTGTTTAACTTTTTGATTCAGTTTTAAATGTTCTGTTGGTTGTATTTTATCCCAGCTTTTATTTAGTGTTAAAAAACTGAAACAGGAAGTGCTTCTGGACCAGTGTTGTTTACATCTTATGAAATGGTCTATAGGTTGAATGACACGTCTGCCGTAGCCTGAAGGTGTCTGTATCAGAGGTTCAAGGGTAGAATTTTGTTCTTGGTCATTTTCTATATTGTTGCAGCTCAATAGACTTTTCTTAAAGCTGCAGTCCGTAGCTTTTTTGGGGTTAAAAATGATCCAAAATACATCCAAGAAAATACATAACCAGCCAGTATTCAAAACTATCTGCTTGCTGTAGCTCGATTCAAAACGGTAAGCTTGTAATAAAGTTTATAATTCCAGTGGTACTGGTGGATTTCCGCGGGAGATTCGAGCATGTCTTTGCGTCATTACGTCACATCTGTACACATAAAGAAGAGTCTCGGCTAGTATTATATTATAGAGTATTATATACAGTGTATATATATATATATATATATATATATATATATATCGGCAAGCTATATTGCGTGTGAGGATGTTGGAGGTGGAGATTTTTTTAGCCTTTTCTCACAGCACTTGATATAATTAAACTTATCAATTTGATGGCAGATCCAAAAAGGTTCAAAGACAATCACCAGTGACAACTGAAGATTCATCCGCTGTAAAATGCAAAAGACTTCGTTCGGACTTCGGAGTGGCTACAGAAAAAAAAAAAGAGACTGCAACCGGCCCATGCGAAAACATATCGGAAGGATATAACATGTCACGCAATGCTGATGTTGTTAACAATAACAATTTGATAACAACGTATAATTTACATAGTTTTGCGTGATATGATAACGTATAAGCGATTTTTAGATTTAATCAGCACAATTTACTGCAATGTCAGAACCAGAAGAAAAGTGGATGTTTCTTACTGGTTCAGATGACATTTTCCGGTGAAAATTCTTATGTTGGTCATACTTCCAAAAAGAATAATCTGTAATTCTGCATGCCAGTATTCACACCGGCGCGATGATTGACAGCTGCACACTTTCCTCAAACATTATGCTCATCCGCGTTGTGCCGTGTCGAGGGTGTTGAAGTACAACTCACATAAAGTTGATAATTCCGCGAATGACTGCAATTGCAGATTGACCAGAGATGGCGACAAAGAGAAAAAAAACCTGCAGACTGCAGCTTTAAATAACTACAAATTTATGATCATGCATACAAAATTAGCACTGACATATAAGGCAAGTGTCTTTAAATGGTATGTGGCTTTTGAAAAGAAAGCACATAAGTGGCATTGCTCAGCGTAATCATTTCCCAACTGAAAGTGCAATAAAAATTCCTGTGGGCATTCTTAGGGACCATTGGTACAAAGGGCAAGGGTGAAGTATTACACTCCCATTAATTTTCCCGTCAAGAAACCGTGATGTCAAAAAAAAGCTATGCACTTATTTGTATACTTATAAACACAGGGTTGATGTATACCATGGACATTAATAATATCCCACAGCCTGCGAAGACTGCGGTTTTGCCACATACTGATGACCAAATTGCACCCTTTAGGAAACCGATCCGCTATGAGTGCCCATTGACCTTTCTGCTGGGGTACCGACATGTGATTCCTCAAAGACTGGTGGCCTTTACCAGTTGTGCAAAAACAGAATTAGTAAATGTTATGAAAGTTGCAGCCCTGCATGCCTCTGAGAAACTCTCCATACTGCACAGTCCTCAAAAACACAGCTGCTGTCTTTCACAGCTGTGTGGAGACGAATGGACACTACAGCATAAGATGAGACCCACCAATGAGACTTTGAAAAAGGCCTTTTTTATATATATACAATGAAAGTCAATTGGGTTTTGGACCCTATTGACTTTCATTGTATGGACAAAATCATTTCCTAAGTGAAAGCGTTGGGAAATTATTTTGTCATGGTGTTGTTGTTGTGTTTTTACCACATTGGATTTCATTTTATGGACATTTTTGAAAATATCTTCTTTTGTTTTTCACAGAAGAAAGAAAGTGGTGCTGTTTTGGAACAACAAAGTTAGGTAAATGAAAGAATTTAATTTAATTTCTTACAGACAAACAGCACGGATTTTGCTATTGAATAAACAACACCGAGCTTTCCCATCCTCTGATGTATAGAGTACATGATAGCAGCAGCCAAGACTCGCTTAGCGCTTCCTCCGTCAAAGACACTCAAGGCTCTAGGTTAGAATTACTCGCACCTTGTGTATTATGTTAGCCTCATGTCAGGCAAATGCATGATATATTCTGGGCCCTGAGCCCTGTAGAATTTTCAATTACTTCTCACAACACAGCTACTTTGACAACAGTGTTTTTGGGTACATTTCAAAAGCAAGCCGCAGTACTTGTACATGGTGTATTTCATTATTGACTTACAAAAAGGAATCAGACCTGGCTTTAGACAACGAACAGGATACAGCTCTGGTTTTCCAATAAACTCAATGTGAGACCCTTGTTTACTAATCAGATCTAAAAGATAAATCCTGCTCTAGACAGGTCTTATTGGGTTAATCTATGCGTATAGAAAGATCTGACTGGCAAGATGTGCATTAAGTCAGTCTTCTATTTGCATTAGCATCACAGAACCAGAATTGAACACTGTTTATAGTTTACTGTATGTATCTACATAGGATTCTGGCAATAGTGTATTTATGCATTCATGCATGCATACAGATAAAAGTATGCATGTGGATAAGGATTTCAAGGGCATTTCCAAACCGACCCTGCATGCACAAAACGAAAAAGCATCATGCTGTAATGATGCGTTGACAACCCATTCCTTAAGCAGTAAATATGACTGATTTACATCCATTTTACCACAATGTTTTACAAAAGTAAAGCTCAAAGCCTGATACCAAGTTGTGTAAATAATGCTAAAGCAAATAGTAAACATTTCTCAATTTATGTCACCATTAGCAAGGTAATTTTAGTTCTCTTACGGGAGGTTCTCTCGTACTGCGTAACATCTTACGCTAGGGAAAAACCTCTTTTCCACAAGATATTGAAGCCAAAAATGATCCTTAATTTTGAATTAATGTAAAACGCATTGCGCCAGAATGCAGACATAGGCAAGATGGCTCGCGTGCCTATTGGCTGTCCTGTGGCAACTGCAGCAGCCCATCAAGAGGAGCCCTTCACCTCCCACCAAAGTGACTGTGGGCCTATAAATATAGCTCTATGGACTGATATAATCAGATTTTTCATCTCTTCAGCGAAGCTTGCGCATCGCTGGATCCGGAGTGAAGAAGCCGCGCCGTCTGAGAAAAGCTTTCTGTGGGACGAGCCTTTGCATCTGAGGCATGCGAGTTTTGAACTACTTGGACGATTCAAGCTTGATCACACTCAGAGCCCATAGAAAACAGGACCATATTATTCGAACATCTCGAGAATCTAGGTCTCAAAGTCAATTGGGCGAAAAGTTTGCTGTCTCTCAGTCAGAGAATAACTTTTCTCGGCACAGAACTGGACTCGCTGTCTATGACAGCGCGACTGTTGCCAGAGCAGACTGAACATTCGGCGCATCACAAAATCCTTCTGCTTCGGCACTATAGTCTCGCTCAAAAGGTTTAAAAAAAATGCTGGGTCTGCTTCGCATGCGCCCGCTGCAGTTATCGTGCATGGGCCTCCGGTCTGTTTAGCCTCAATCAGAAATGCATCTCAGCTCTAAAACCTTGGAGAGAAATCTGGGTGTAAGAAAGGTGTAAACCTGGGGACTTACTTGAGTGTGAAGCTGTTGTCCATGGACGCCTCCACCTCGGGATGGGGAGCACTGCTCGAAAGCAGACCGTTCTTTGGCCAGTGCTCAGAATGGGAGAAGCTCCTACACATAAACTGTCTAGAAATGATGGCAGTCAAAAACGTGCTGAGGCGTTTTTGTCCCTGAATAAAAGGTCACTATGTCTTGGTCCGCTCGGACAACATGTCAGTAGTGGCCTACATAAATTGCCAGGGTGGCGTCAGGTCCCAAAACCTTTACAGGGTGACGGAACACCTCCTGGTCTGGGCTCAGCACAATCTGAACTCATTGAGAGCAGCACATGTGCCTGGTCACCTTAATTTGGGACCAGACAGACTGTCCAGAAACAAGAAACCAAGAAAACGCTCACTGTCCAAAGTTTTTCCCCAAGAGCAGGGATGCGCTGGCCCACGTCTGCCCCCGCTGCCCACTCTATGCTTTTCCCCCCGTCTCGCTCCTGCCTCAGGTATTGGAACGAATCAGGAAAAACGAATGCTCAATGCTACTTGTGGCTCCGCTCTGGACAAAACAGGCTTGGTTCACAGTTCTGATGCACCTGACAAGCACTGTCCCATGGCCAATACAGACGAGGAAAGACCTCCTCTCTCAGGCCAAGGGCTCGATTTGGCATCCTTGCCCGGAGCTGTGGTCCCTGGCCTGCACGCATGGGCCATCAAAAGGCCCATGCGTGCAGATGTCAGATGTCAGACATGAAACATCTGTTGTTCAAGACAATTTTTCTTATGGCTCTTGCTTCAGTAAAGCGCATAGGGTATTTACATGCGCTCTCAGTAAGCGCGACGTGTATGGAATTTGGGCCAATTGAGTCAAAAGTCATACTCAAACCAAGACACAGATACGTGCCTAAATTCCTCAACACACCGTTCAGGGCTCAGGTTATTTCCCTGTCTGCCAGGGAACAGCTATTAACAGCTTATTTGTCTCGCTCGTCTGCTGCTCAGTCTTCAGACAGACCGAGCAGTTCTTTGTTTCGTTCAGCGGACGTGCTAAGGGACTAACCGCATCGAAACAGAGCCTATCCAGATGAATAGTTGATGCCATAGCGCTGGCATACACGTCTAAAAGCTTGAAGTGTCCTTTCGGTGTTAAAGCGCACTCCACCAGAGGCATGGCCTCGTCGCGGGCTTGGTCTACCGGGATTTCGTTGCAGGATATCTGTATGGCAGCAGGCTGGGCCTCCCCTTCTAAATGTATAAAGTTTTACAACCTAGAGGTTCCCGCCTTACAGGGTAAACTACTTTCGGTCTAAAAATAAGTATTGTCTGCCTCGTTGCGTCAGCTCAGAATACAACCGCTTGAGCACCGCTCACTGATTTATAAAATAACTCCATGGGCTAAAGTACGACCCATAACGTTACCCAGTTCAGGCCGAAAATTTTCACCCTGACTGAATGGAACACTGTTGATGCGATTAGCTCCCTTAGGACGCTATCTTATTGGGAATGACGCTTCTAGCCTCTCTTCTCAGACTGCCTGGTGATTATGCACTATATGAGCCCAGGGCACCTGCCCTTGGGACTTTGGTGTTGGATCCCACCACGCACGCCGTTTTACACTGTGTTCCCCTAGCACTCGGTTACCAACATAACCTTGGTTCTCTCTAGAAGTGAGAACGAGTACTACATATATTTGCCGTGCATGCAACACGCTCTGTTTTTTTTAAGCGATGAAAACCAGATTATATCAGCCCATCGAGCTATATTTATAGGCCCAGGCCACGCTGTCTTTGGCGGGAGTTGACGTAGTGGGCGAGAAGCACTCCCATTGGATCTGACGTCACCAAGGGCCTCTCTCGACAGGCTGCTGCAGTTGCCGCAGGACAGCCAATAGGCACGAGAGCCATCTTGCCTATGTCTGCATGGTGCCACAACGCGTTTTACATTCATTCAAAATTAAGGATAATTTTTGACTTCAATATCTTGTGGAAAATAAGTTTTCCCCAAGCGCAAGATATTACCGGTACTCTTTCCATCTTCTAGAGAGAACCGAAGTTACGTGTTAGTAACCGAGTACGTTATGCAAGTCTGAGTTCAATAGAATCAATGAAAGGAATCTATTTAGGTGAACTTCACAGAGTTTGCCTATTGATGCTTTGTGATGATGCATACACAGTAGGGGAATTACCTCAAACAGACCCCGGCCAATGGGAAAAAGACGATTAAGAACTTGTAGAGATTGTTTGGGGTCAGACAAAAAAGGCATCCAGCAGAGAGCAAAAGTCACCAATACAGTCAATGCGATCTTGGCCAACTGAAAAAATCTGGGTACACACAAAAAGCATGGTAAAAACTCAAAAATGTAACAAAGACACATTAAATCCATACTTACATTTTTATATATACACTCACCTAAAGGATTATTAGGAACACCATACTAATACTGTATTTGACCCCCTTTCGCCTTCAGAACTGCCTTAATTCTACTTGGCATTGATTCAACAAGGTGCTGAAAGCATTCTTTAGAAATGTTGGCTCATATTCCCTTCTCATGTTTTCATTTATGTACTTATATTCAGAATTGCTATTGAGTATTACGATATTGTGTAAGGAAGTAATTATTATTGTTTTGTTTTTCCTGTTTTTGGTAACCGGGGTGGGTTCAAATAAGTTTGACTTCTATCCACTCCGTTTCGAGCAATAGATTTAGGTTTGGTTAAAGTTGATGTAAATATTATGAATTTAAAGGCTTGTACAGATTAACCAAAATGCTGCGCATTGCCTTGTCATGTGTAACTGTATATTGCTCGAAATAAACAAATAAATAAATAAATAAATAAATATTGATAGGATAGCATTTTGCAGTTGATGGAGTTTTGTGGGATGCACATCCAGGGCACGAAGCTCCCGTTCCACCACATCCCAAAGATGCTCTATTGGGTTGATATCTGGTGAATGTGGCGGCCATTTTAGTACAGTGAACTCATTGTCATGTTAAAGAAACCAATTTGAAATTATTCAAGCTTTGTGACATCCTGCTGGAAGTAGCCATCATAGGATGGGTACATGGTTGCCATAAAGGGATGGACATGGTCAGAAACAATGTTCAGGTAGGCCGTGGCATTTAAACGATGCCCAATTGGCACTAAGGGGCCTAAGGTGTGCCAAGAAAACATCCCCCATACCATTACACCACCACCAGCAGCCTACACAGTGGTAACAAGGCATGATGGATCCATTTTCTCATTCTGTTTAAGCCAAATTCTGACTCTACCATCTCAACAGAAATCGAGACTCATCAGACCAGGCAACATTTTTCCAGTCTTCAACTGTCCAATTTTGGTGAGCTCTTGCAAATTGTAGCCTCTTTTTCCTATTTGTAGTGGAGATGAGTGGTACCCGGTGGGGTATTCTGCTGTTGAAGCCCATTCGCCTCAAAGTTGTGCATGTTTTGGCTTCACAAATCATTTGCTGCATGCCTCGGTTGTAACGATTGGTTATTTCAGTCAAAGTTGCTCTTCTATCAGCTTGAATCAGTCAGCCCATTCTCCTCTGACCTCTAGCATCAACAAGGCATTTTCGCCCACAGGACTGCTGCATACTGGATGTTTTTTTCCCTTTTCACACTATTCTTTGTAAACCCTCCATATCGAGCCCTTGGCCAAATAGGAAAGGAGGCTACAATTTGCAGGAGTTCACCAAAATTGGATAGCTAAAGACTGATGAGTCTCGATTCTGTTGAGACATTCAGATGGTAGAGTCAGAATTTGGCGTAAACAGAATGAGAACATGGATCCATCATGCCTTGTTACCACTGTGCAGGCTGGTGGTGATGGTGTAATATTGTAGGGTATTTTTTCTTGGCACACTTTAGGCCCCTTAGTGCCAATTTGGCATTGTTTAAATGCCACAGTCTACTTGAGCATTGTTTCTGACCATGGCCTTTATGGCCACCATGTGCCCATCCTCTGATGGCTACTTCCAACAGGATAATGCACCATGTCACAAAGCTTGACTCATTTCAAATTGGTTTCTTGAACATGACAATGAGTTCACTGTACTAAAATGGCCCCCACAGTCACCAGATATCAACCCAATAGAGCATTTTTGGGATGTGGTGGAACGGGAGCTTCGTGCTCTGGATATGCATCCCACAAATCTCAATCAACTGCAAGATGCTATCCTACCAATATGAGCCAACATTTCTAAAGAATGCTTTCAGCACCTTGTTGAATCAATGCCACGTAGAATTAAAGCAGTTCTGAAGGCGAAAGGGGGCCAAACACAGTATTAGTATGGTGTTCCTAATAATCCTTTAGGTTAGTTTATAAAGAAATAAAAAAATATTAAGCAATTTTGTTTCATCCAGGGATGACAATGTCTGTTTCAATGACCTTTTTAAAGGCCACTGATAAAATTGGAGTGTGCATGATTTGTAAGAATACTATTAATGTAATACTTGTAAGTGAAAAATAAAATAGTTGAGCTTAATTACATATTAGGAAAAAAAACTTTTCCATAATTTACGTGTCATTAATTAGGTTTTTCAACTACTTGAGCAGAGACAACATACCATCACAGTTTTTCAATTTGCTGTATACTGTAAATGCTAACACCTCTCAGCTGTAGATATACAGTTGCATGCACAGACATAGCAGGGAGGGTCAGGCATGGCCAGAGAGTCATCTGGACATGTCTCTTCCCAGGCAAACTAATCCACCAATGCATTTGCCTCCAAATGCCCTTGGTACATTGTTACTAAATCAACAAATGCAAGACAGCAAAGAGCAGAGAACTTGCACTGAGACTTGCTGCAGGACTAATGTAAAACTGCATGTTGTTACCTGCATATTTTACTATATAATTTTTATTATATACTTACCAATTTAATAATAAAATACTATTTTAAAATTACACCAGTAGTGGTAAAGTGCAAGAAGACAAACATTAAGCATTTGTAATAAGCTAGCATAAATCAGGCACTTTCGGCTGGATTGTACAGCAACTTGTAATTATAGGAATGTCAACAGATTCATTAATTAATGGTGAACAATTTTCCGTTAACGGAACTTTTGTAATTAATACATTTGTAAGTAATAAATCATAATCATAATAAATCAACCACTTGTAAGTAATAAATCATACTTGCTGAGATTTAGGTTCAGCAATTAAAAAAAAATACCAATGACTTTACTTTTAATTTAGGTGCTATTTTTGATTTCATTAATTATATACACACACACATTTAGCAGTCCTACTTTTACTACAACACCAAGGCTTTGGTATCTTCTAAAATCGTTGAGGTCTACTTAAAAAAACAAATAGTCTACTCAACTTTAACATATAATTGGGATCAACATTTAACCACCAAAATGCAGTATTTATGCAACAACCAATGCAAGACTCACCCTCGCCCAGTCAAGCCCTGTTTGATGCACTTCCCCATGAGGTAGCAGAAGAAAGGCAGTGAGTGGTACAATTCCATTTGCTTGTAATTGAGAGCCAAGGTGAAGGCCAAGGAACCAAACAGGTCCCAGCCCAAACCAAGTCCCAGAATCCCCCATAGAGCCAGACCCAGGCTCACACTGTTATATCTGAATATGTAGTTAAAGACAATGCACATGCTGTTTTTGCTGGGTTTTAAGTTCTTAACTTATGTGTGAATATATTAAATTAGATACACGTTAAATAATATAGCATAATTAGATTACATGGTAAAGGATATTGAAAATGGCCATAGTCAATCAGTACAAGTCCTGGATACAGAAGGATGCAGAGAGCTGTGGCAACCTATGGGAACAAAAAGGTAGTTTGACCAAATCAAAGCAATAATATAATCACAATTATTTTTATTAACTTATATTATTTAACAATATACAAATTCAAGGGAATTGGTTTAGCTATACCTTTTGTTTAGAGGAACCATCACAAAAGTAGAAGCAATAAACCAAAACTGCTGGAATGTAGATCAAAATATCTGAAAAAAGAACTAATAGAGATGAAGAAGATTAATATACATTATGTGTCAAAAGGAATTACTTAATCAATCCTATGCAATTTAGGATTGATACAAAGCCCTGTAAACATTAAAATGCGTTACAGCATCCAAGAGTATTCAAAGCAATGCAGGTTACAGGTAACAGGTAACAATAACCCCACTAGGGCTGAACGATTAATTGCATTTGCGATAAAATCGCGATATGATGAAACGCGATTTCGTAATCTCAAGAGCTGCGATTACACTGGTCACGTGACACGCGAGAGAAAAGCAGTCTGCAAGATAAGGCATCAACTTGCCACGCTACGCGGTCAGGCGTTCAGAAAAGAACAGTTTATTTTTAATGTAGGCCTATGTGATATTGTGTTATTTATTCTCTCCTCAACAATCCTGGATCGATTCAGAGAATTTCAGACTTGCAATAAACTAAGATGAGTGACAGCATTTTGTGATTATAAAGGGAGCGCTCTTTGCAGATTTTCTGCCATGCTTAGCTGGGATGTGTTGTGTGGTCACACAAAACTTGAAACTGTTTCAAAGAATTTATTTCCATGTGTTTTTAAAGGGGAAACGCACCCCCTAACCCTGGAGTTGGTTTACCCTCTGCCTATGATCAGAAAATTCCTATTAACGCATTACACAAAACGGAACTTGAAACATACTTATATTTATAAATGACCATCACTCGGAGACCTGCTGACTTCAACTATTTTAATGGTGACACTACACTCAAAGTCTATGGTACACTTCAATATGCTACAGACAAAAATATTTTTATTGCTATTTGGTTTGTATTGTCATTATTATTATTGTGGTGTTGAAGGAATCAAAGAGCTTTTGTGACTCAAGCTTACAAAGTGTATAGACATATTGAAAATGGGTTTTGATGTGGTTGCAGGAGGGACTATCTTTTCAGGGGTGAAAACTTTTGAGCAGGCTGAAGAGGTCCAATTTTTTATTTTATTTTTGTTTAAAGTTCAATTGCCTTTCGGAACTTTTAAACTTTTGAACGGAGTCATTTTTATAAATTCTGCTTTTTTGTTATCTTGTGTCTTGTATATGTAAAGAAATTTTATGTAAAATATCTTATTCAGGACTAAATAAAAATTAACATGCATTTTGTATGATCCCTTATTTTGTTAAAATTATTCACAGTAATTTTCACAGATTCTGCAAGGCGTGTGTAAACTTTTGAGCAGCACTGTATATACTTAATTCTAAATATATATCTAAATATTGTTTGTTTTATGCTCTAAATTCAGTTCAGTTAAGAAATTATTACGCTGCCATTTAACATATTTGAATTAAATGTCTGATGTCATGAATACCTACCTGTGGCTCTCATGAACAACTTATGAGTGTGGCTTTCATAGCCTCTAGATGCATGCAACTCCACCCATTCAGGATTGAGCAGCTTTGCTCTATCAAAAATACACACAGAAAAATCAAAATAACCATCATCAAGCCATGTTCAACTGAACTGGTAAGTTAAAAAAAATATGGATGATGTACCATGTAAAACAACACTTACACATATGCACACATCAGACTGTGATAGGCTGTCAAAGGAGGGTAATCAAGTCCCCAGTAGTCCAAATCATTATTTGTAGTATTAAAGTACCTTGTTAGGAAAAGAAAAAAAAAAAAACTATTAGGTTTCTCTCAGAATCCACTTAAGGCACTGGCCTTATAAATTAAATAATCTAAAAGAGAGAAAGAGAAAGAGAGAGAGAGAGAGAGAGAGAGAGAGAGAGAGAGAAAGAGAAAGAGAGAGAGAGAGATAGAGAGAGAGAGAGAGAGAGAGAGAGAGAGAGAGAGAGAGAGAGAGAGAGAGAGAGAGAGAGAGAGAGAGAGAGAGAGAGAGAGATTCACCAATGTTGTACTTGGCCATGGAGGAGGAATGAAAGACTCACTAACCATTCATGAACAGGCAGATTGTAAGTCACTTCTTGCCAGTGTCTCTGTGCTTCATAGTCCCCGAACATTGGCGGTTTCCCTGCACCTATTCCATTCATTTACATGCAAAATAGCATGCATGGTTTATTAATTAAAACCTAAATGCGGTATAATAAACATCATATATAACATTTATTTCACGAATAAAGTTTATCCCACAAGAATTTTATTTTAGATGAGCAAATTTTCTTGCTCATGTACAGATGAATGAACAGTTCCGACCACCTGCTGCCACTGACTTTGACGTGTCAATCCTAAAACAAAACGGTGGTTTATTGAAAACCAACCTGAGTATGAGTGAAAAGACACCGCCCATCTTGTCGTTAAACCGAGCAACACGCAGAGTGAAATAAGGCTCCAGTTCTCCATGTCTGGTAGCCTTTCGGACGGTTGATTTAAAAATCATGAATCATAACATCGCTTATGCTGTCGATGCTTTCCAGCAGAGCGGAATCGGCTGAAATTCACTTCCTGAAACAGATTACGTCAACGGATTGGCGCCTCGTGATGACATCATCATACAGTCTGTGGGACGTGGGTTGAACGAACAGGTCTGGTTTACAATAATGAACCCAATAAACCCATATGAACCATAGACCGATCAAAACCTAAAAAATGTTGTTAGTAATACCCCATTCTGTCTCAAATATATTAGGTTGTACGTAAAGATGTTACTTAGATGCCCTGAATAAATAGACGGTTATCAAATGGACGTATGGAACATCATCAGGTAAAGACGCTGAATGAACGCCTTCTATTACTGGCCTTTTACCTAATTATGAACACTTGGAATCAGATTATGAAGAAATTGAAAAAGAATACTGTTGTGTTAATGTTAAACTATCAAAAAAATGCCGTATCAATACAGGGCGAGAGAAAGTCTAACAGGGCATTGTGTTTGATTCTACAGGCTAATTGCTGGTAGCTTCATGGTGTCCAAAGTCATAATTGTTTTTCTGCTTTTTTTCAAATTATTATATATTTTTTAATTATTTTAATAATTTGGTACGCATTGTCATATATCACAAAATGTTGCAGCCCATACAAATATAATATTTTCTGTAAAAAAATGACAGCTGAAAATCATGATTTCTTGTTGTCCAAAGTAGGCTAGGCTAATCAGTACTTCCCTAATTTTACAACATTAAATTTACTTGCCTTTAAATGTAATGTTGTACAATTAGGAAAATACTGATACAGGATACATTAATAAGATGTTACTTTCCCTCACTGATCTGAAGCACTGTGTGCTCTCTGTGAGAAAATATTTGAATCTAAAAAGTTCTCACACCAAGAGTTATTTTGTTAAACGTCAAAATTGTTACAACAAAAATATAATGTATCACTGATCACACCGTGGGTTGTTAAAAAGTCTTTCAATCACGATGTCATTAGTGCCTTATGCTCTTAGAATTTATGTTAGCAGGTGGAGTTTCTGGCTAAAAACATTTCAAATGGTCAATTTTGTTACCAAAGTAGAGTACCAATGCTGACAGTATGTTACAAAATTGACAGTAACAGTTGGCAAACAATATAAGAAATAATTTTTTGTTAAAAGTAAAAAAAAAGTAAGTAACTTGTGTTGGCAAGCACTGAATTATTAGAAGTGAATATGTTGTCAATACTGAATAATTTCAGTTAGTGTTAAGGTTTTTTCCATAACTTTTTGAAATGTGAAATGTATCTCCAATTATAGAAGCACTCAGGTGATCAATATAGCCTAGCTATCCTATAACAAGCTATTTTCATTTAAATGATAATTTCAAACAATTCAAAATGTAATAAATAAATATGCTCACCTTTTTGTAGCATTGCTTATGTTTCATTGGTAACCAAATAATTGTATAATTACATAAAGTAAAGTTAGTTTAGACAATATAACTTTATAAAAATGGAAAGCAATTTGCTTGTAGTTTATTATTTATTGGTCCCATCAAATCTTTTCTGTTTCCTGTTCATCTAAGATCTAACAGATAAACCTATACCTGGTCCTATATATGTCATTTTAATTTAGGTTAGAGAGCATTTGCAAGGTTGTCAAAAATTCAATTCTGAATTGTGGTTGTTGCTCTCTTTACAATCATTGGCCCTATACTTGAGTCCCTCAACTCTTATCTGGTGCAATCATTAGCATTTCTTTCACTTTAAGAGCTGCTGGATATGACAGCTTCTTATACCAGGGACATCAAATATTTATAAATGATAACCATGGACAAGTTCTGATTTGCAATGACACTTTCATTACAGTAAGGAGCCTATTAGTCACATTGCACTCAATGACATATTAATGCCGCTGTTTGCCATCTTTGTCATTTACTGCTTCGTCTCTGCACCCTTTAAATATTTAGTAACCACTGTATCCAAATTTACTGTTGGGCATGTGCTCCAGGAGATACCTTGTCAGTGGCCCTGCATATATGGCTTCTGTATTGTGATTATGAAATCAGAGCTGTTCTTTTTTTGCTTGCTTGCAAGCCTTTTGAAACAGTCCCTGCTGTTATCATCCCTTTTCTCCTCATCAAAAATGTCTAAACATCTGTTTGTGTTTATTGTCAAAGGTTAGAAAGAATAGAGAGTTAGGCATGTCTAATTAGAAAAAGAATCCTTATAGTGTAACATCGAATAAAAGCATGTGTGTGTGGGACGGGAACAGAGGACTCTACACCTGTGTACCGGAGAGCAGGTGGATCCAAAAAGGTCAAAGCGTTGTTTACCCAGAAATCCGTCCGACCACTTGTCACTTTCAAAATGCTCAGCAAGGGGTTTTCCTTTGTGTTTCACACGCCAAGAAAAATAGAAAGTTTCAAAACAGTTGCTCTTAAACGTCTGAAGTCTGCTAAATGTTACGCGACAGAAAAAGAATATTTAGCCAAAAAAATTCTGACTATAGCTTGTTGCTAAACACCTAGCTTGACATAACCTTGCATGCATAATTTATAAATATGTACAGCGTAAGGTCTCCTTTATTTATTCAGGCTATTTATTTATTTATTTATTTATTTTTGGTCTAATAGAAAATAGGCCATGACTCGTGACTCTTTGCATAATGTGTTTTGCGTGATCGTGATGTGTTAACCTTGCACTCGTTAAAGAGTCAACTCTTTCCCACCAGCCGTCCTTGAAATAGATCCCTTATTAAAACCCGTTGAATCTGAACAATTTCACAGTATCTCTAGTCCAAAACAAATAACATCTGATCCACGTGCGCGATCATTATCCCCGCAACAGATGCAAATAACCTGTATTTTGAGATGACACGGTTACATGTTTAGATGCATCGAGATTAGTGCTTCCATTAGCAAAGCAGTCGTTTATTTGATGTAGGCTAATTTATTCCTGTAGACTCTGTCTAGTGATAGGCTAAAGACATCACCCATAGCAGCATCATCTGATGTGCTGGATCATTTCTGTCACGTTTTATTTGTATTTTTTTTATAGGCCTGAGTGATCATCTTGTCACTGTATTTTTCTAAACGTCGTTTCAGATGTTTTAAAGTAGCCTAATTTGCCTGTTTTATTAAGTCAAATTTTCATTTATTGATAAACTATTTAATAAAGTTTAGCTGAATGTTACTTTTGAATATGAACCGTGTTTGTAAATATCTTAAAAATAATAACCATGATAAAAGGGAATGAAAACACAACGACGACCTATTTTTTTTTAAAGAAAAATCCAGCTATATTACTGTAATGTGCTGTGAAAGTCCACTGTGCAGGAAGACATCACAACAATGTGCTTAAAAATATGCATCACATTTTAAGGAATAACGAGACCGTCGTGGAACCGTCCTGTTCAAAGGGTCAGTGTCAGACTCAGCAGCGTCTTTGGTCTGAAAGTGAATTCAAGAAGAGGACTTTTTCTTTTCCCAAGGGTATCACTTAAATATAGCCCTAACTCTTGTGCGCCACACACCATCTACCATTTGCTGTTTGAGTTGAACTGATTAGCTAGACACAACTGTGAAAGAGTGTTGCTTTAATAGGAACAACTTCCCAAACATTTTTAGGTCGCCTTCGTTTTCACTTGTAAACGGATACGGCAGTTTCGCGACGGCTTTTGACCTTTTTTAATAAGAATGTTTCTATTTTTGTAAAATTAAGTAACCTTTTTTAATTTGTAATTATTATTCTATTTTTTCACTGTTAGTATATTATTTCTGTAGAAGATTATCTTCAATGCAAGTTATAGACTGCTATCTGTGGTCGTTTTGCAACCAGAAACTGAGAAGCTGCTTTTTTAAACGATTGGTTTGTTGTATTCACAATATCACCGTATGATAACATGTTAGTAGCAGGGTTTTTATAATTTTGCGTTAAGATATCCTGTTATTTATTTTTACAAATAACGGCTTATTTTATTTCAAAATGCTTTATTTGCTAATTTACTGTCTTAAAATAATCTCCTTTATATCTTTTCATTTTAGCTCCCTATAAACACTCAATTATTTATTGTTTTAACATTTACTCTATTTTGAGATGAAACTGCTATTTTTTTTTAATCACAAATAGCCTATGTGAATTAAAACCATAATTTATACGTTTAGATTTCTTTCAGATTTGATGCTTGTTTGCAGGTGTCATCGTTGCATTCCTAGCCTAATTTTAGAAAGAATGTGTTTGATTTAATAAAACCGATTGTGTCTGAGATGCTTTGGATGTTTTTCATATTTATTAACAAATTAAGTTGATTTACAACACAATATTGCTACATAGATTACATATATTTAAATTTGATAAACATACTTTTTCAGTCTTTCAATAAGAACAGTTTAATATTTCATAATGGAAAACAAAAGGGAAAAACATTCTTGAAATCATTTCTTTCAGGATGAAAACAAAATATGAAGAAAAAAAATAAGGCTCACTCAATTATAACGAAATGAAATAAGAAAGAAAAAACATGTAAATTAATTTCTTTGTACAAATATTTACAAACATTACCTGTACCGAAAGCATTCCTTTTTGATTATGAATTTTCTTTTTTTCTCAAAAGTCTTTACATGGCTACATTGGGGCGGACGAATTGTCCAGTGCTGCCTATAGTTCGTGCTTTATCGTATTTAAAATATGTCTAAAAAATAGTCTGATTATCATTGAGAAGGCCATTTAGATATCGCTGCTGTGGACGCGGTCGGTAAAAACTGTCCAGAGATGATATTTGACGGGACGCTGAGAATAGGCGCGATGGCAGCTGATGTCCGGGATAAGGACAGGGACTGTGCGCTCAGTAAGGCGGACTGCACCGTCACAGGCGGCCGTAGGAAAGTCTGTGCGCTCGTAGAGCTGCTGGAGACCCCGATAATGTTTTCTATGCTGAACGATGGTCGACTGGACGGCTCAGATTTGATAATCGACGCGGTGCTCAGGCTGTTCAGTTGCAACTGGAGACTTGGACTTAGTTGAGAGTTAAATGCCTTTCTGTTCAGTTCTGCGGAGGACAAGAGAGGCACCGCCGGAGGGAGCATCGGACCCACCGGGGGAATGTACGGGTACTGGAGAGCATGGTGCGAATACGCGGCCGGGTGAATTCCATAGTGGCGTCCGTAAGGATTCCCAATACTATATGCCCCAAAACTCTGCATCATGAGGGCGGTCTGTTCCCTGAGAATGTCCGGCTGGTGTCTCTTGAAGCGTTTCCTCCTCCTCAGAAAGCTGCCGTTGTCGAACATATCTTCCGACTGGGGGTCGAGGGTCCAGTAGTTGCCTTTGCCCGGGTTGCCCGGTTCCCGTGGGATCTTGACGAAGCAGTCGTTGAGGGATAAGTTATGGCGAATGGAGTTTTGCCAGGCCGGAAACTTCTCCCGGTAGTAAGGGAAGCGGTTGCTGATAAACTCGCAGATCCCACTGAGCGTCAGCTTCTTCTGCGGGCTCTGGAGGATGGACATGGTGATGAGGGCGATGTACGAATAGGGCGGCTTCACCAGACTGTTCTTGGGCTTGCTTGTCATGGAACCGGAGGAGCTCTCCTGCGCATCTCCTTTGGACTCCCCTTCGCCGGCGCTCTCGCATGGACTGACGCTGCGCTCTTTCACCTCGATTTCCTCCACCTCATCTCCCCGGTCCTGCATGCATTGGCTCTCGCAGTCACTGTCCCGCTCCATCCCCTCGTCGCCCTCCCCGACCACGTCGATATCCACATCGTCAGCTGTGAGTACGGTGTGACCGGACATGTTGCTGGCACTTGTGCCTCCAGACAGGGTCATCACCGCTCAGTTTACTGCTGGAGCAACCCAAGATCAGATGACGACCAGTGGCTATAAATGCAGGTCAGTCCCGGCCGGCCTGCCAGGAAAACTTCAATTTTAGAAAATACTTCTCCAGTCTAAAGACTTCTTTCTGCAGACAGGCTACACCTCGTCTACTTTCCAATGTATTTACTCGACACTTAAGCGTGGTTTTGGACCGAGGAGTCAAGATGACGCATGCGTTGAAAAGCAGGTTTAAGGACTGTCTGATAGATTACTTTTCACTTAAAGATATACTATCAGCCGCGTCACGTGACCCGCCGACGTCAGAGGTCGCGCTGTTATACCGCTGAGCCGAAGTTGTTTCATGGATTTGTCAACAAAGGGAACAACAGTAACATCGCCTCTGTTCGTCCGTCATAGACCATTTAGCGGTAGCGGAGGGGAGAGAATTGGCCTGCGTGATTGAAATCATCTCCAGAGCTGACTCGCATTCACTCGCCCGCGCTAAACGCAAACTTAACTTTTCTCAGGCCAATTAGCCTATATTGAAAGCTGCTGAACGAAAACGTCTACAGCTAAGTTAATCGAATCTCTTGTCATTTATTTATATTGTGTGCTCGAATACGGCATGCTTAAATTAACGGTTGAAGGCTACTTTTGAAATTCAATTCTTTGTGGAGAATTAAACTAGCCTTCGCTTGAGTGTTTCTGTAGACGTTAGCACTGATTTTGTTACGTGTGAAATAAGTACAAAAACAATGGAAATCTCTAAGTAAAGATCTTTGTCGAGGTGCTAACGACCCTCATCATTGCACGTGTTAACATATGAATTAAGTAGGAAATGAGCGCGCGGGTAAATGCATAGGAGCCATTCACACGCGCACAGGTGAGCGACGCATGTGGGATATTCCAACACTATCCCAAGAAAAAGAAAGCGGAGAGGGAGTATGTAAACTCTTTCAACATTTCCTGGATCGTGTGAGGAAAATGTTTCTCAGTCTCGTTGTGCTTCACGGGAGCTGCAAGATTTTATTATCTGTGGTTTGTTGAATGCTCGGTTTCTCTGAATATTTGAGAGATTAAACATTGACGTGATTGTAGCCTATTAGCCTATACATTTTTGTCGATGCAAAGAAAAATGTCTGTGGGTATATTCATCAACTATTAACCACAAGTAACAAAACGTCTTATCGATCTATACGGCTTGGAATAAACCCCTGCTGTAATGAAAATAAAGCCTTATGTAATCGACGCATGAATCAATTATTCTCACCACCATTCAATTAGGGCTTACACAAAGGCTGTATCATTTTCTTAACGGTCAGAATTACGAAACTGTTAGAAAACAATAGTAAAGCTCTATATTTCTTTAGTAAATTGCTTATCGCTGTTTTAGGCGCAGGTTTTGCAGGTCTGCTCTCTAAATAGCTCCGCATGTACTGCCATATATAGCCTTAAACTATAGGCTAATTATTATTGTTAAATACTACTTTATGAATATTAGGCTAATATTATTATTAATTATAAGCGCAATTATTATTATTATTATTATTAATGATATTATTATTTTATCTTATATCCTTTTATTTGTAATATATATATAATATTTAGGGAACTCAATAAATAGTGGCTATTCGCCTATATGTTTTTCAGTATGCCTTGTTTTTGTTGGGATGACATTTAATCTGCAAATAGGCCACAACCTTTCACCTCGACCTTTACCTTTACCATCCTTTTTAATTCTCCAAGGAACGCGTACTTGTGCAACATCTTTGAAGCTGTTTTTGCATGGTGAATAAAGGAGATTAATTGAATCGTGTTGTTATTAATGGTATTGAAGAGCTCAGGCAAACAGACAGTGGCCCGTGTGATGTCCCGTTTATCAATACGGGCTATACTTTGAGGATGAAGAGGGCACCATCTAACCTAAAGCCAATATTTGCTTTGGAAAATGGTTCTTCTGCTCATTATGCAATTGATTAATAGTTTTTACACAATTTTATATATTTGTTTCTTAGAGAAATATTTTAAATATTTGGAGTCCTAATTCAACAAACTCCAAATATTTTCAGATTTTTTTTTTTTTTTTTTTTTTTTTTTTTACGGCTATAGTCTATCTTCATGGGCATTGGCTAATTGTGATTAGGCTGTTGTTTAATATAAATGCATGTTTAGACCGGTTGTTTCCTTGGGTTTTTTTAGCGCTTTGCAAAATGATGAAGTGTTTTGTCAGCGGCTTAAAATGTAAAAGACCATATATCTCGAGTCAGTGCGCACTGAAAGACATCGCGGATGATATCGCCCAAAAGGAGATCAAATTCGTCCTCTCTGTGATCTTTTGAAGCTCCATAAATCCGGCTTTATACCTTTGCAGTTTGTTAATGAAATGTACATTTAAGCACACATGCACGGCTTAACCCGACAAAACCTTTTAGAATAATAAGCTAACTCTTTCCAGCATGAACCTATTATGAGACGCGGGCATAGTCGGTGACGGTGCGGATACAGCGGCTGAATGAATTACCCAGCAAGGTCAGAAACAAATAGCTCACAAATAGCAAAGCTGGATCGAATTTATGCCTAATTAAGTCGCTGAAATAAAAGAGATAGAAGGGAAAATTGAATGGCGTAATGGGAAATGTGTCCATTCAGGGAAGAGGTGGTGTGCAGAGGAAAGGATGCAACCCTGATGAAAACTGAACTTGAACTATAGGCTAAGGATGTCTCGCATTAGTGCTTAAAGTGTATACTATTAATTATGCATTATGACTTATCTGAATACATTAATAAATAAGCACCTTGCAAGATCTTATAGAATAAAATGAAATAATCATTTTCTATTGTTTCTGTTCAGCGTTTTTTCATGACTCCTATCTAAATTGACTAACTGCGTGATGATTTGACTGTTTGGTCATATGTTTAATGCATATTTTATTAGTGATGGAAAATAAACCAAATCAAATAAAGACTTTGGACCCCGTAATCGAATGTATTTTGCAAGTGGCTGATCTTTTACTGGTAGTAATTTTATTATGTAAGCACAGTTGGGGATAAGCTTGCACAACTGTAATAAATTAATGGCTTTGTTACCGCTTTTAATTACGGTTATTGTGCCAATTATTTTAAATCAACTCCGCATTATCAGCATGTCAGATTTAATAAAAAGGAGCCATTTGCAGGAAAACTGCTACTCTCATCTAAAAGGGAAGTGTCCACGTCATACTCTGGTTAAAAAATGACTTTTCATTTAAATGCAATCCTTAATTGGATTTTCTACGGTCGACACCGTGATTCCCTAAGGCTATACCCACCAGAAGGCAGGATCTCCGTTTTTCTCTCTGAATTCACCATTTTCACCCCCTTGAAGAATCCACTCTATCAACCTGCAACTTTCTGTCAAACAATATGATCCAGCTCATTTTTAACAGTCCCCTTCGTAGTATCATCCTGTAGGCTCCCACCATTACAGCCAAACCAGAAAATCATGTGTTTTTTTCTCTCTCGCAAATTCGGTTGAACATAACATAATTCTGTAGGTAAGCTATACTATATGACAACGGCATGTCAAAACACTACTTTAAAAAACAATGAACTGTTTGGTGAAAATGAATGGACGAATAGCGATCATTCCTGAATTAATTAATCAGGAAAACAATTTTCACTACGGAAACACATTTGAAAATGTACATTAATTTTGACATTCCTGCGTAAAATAAATATATATATATATATTTCTTTATTTTTATGTAAAATATTTTGACTTTATTTAAATTGGATACATTTTTTTGAACAACGAATCGTTTTCCATTCAAAACAGATCAGCCTACCATCAAGAATCTTGATAAATATATCAAATATATTTTTCGTGTAATAAATGATTATGTATGTTTAAGTCTTAAATATTATTTTAGTTTTCTGTATATTTTATTTATTTGTTTGGCTATTGTGTTATTTTTGTCTTTCTGTAGCTGGTAGAATGAAACTGCCTGTACACAATCTAACTGATATCCTCAAACCAAAATAATGAATTTTGCTATCGATTGCTGTTAAAAACACAATGCAGCCTGTTGTCTATAGCCTACTGTATAGCCAGGAATAAAACTGCATCCGTACCATACTTGCACGATTTTATATGCTTATAATAATATTATGCATTATAGGTACATTATAATTTGTTATTATTATTATTATTATTTTTTTTTTTTGCTAAACGTTTACGTTCTTAAGTTTATTTCACAAAATGATATTTTAATATTGCTGTGTGATGTGCAAAAATGACGCCTTAGCTAGATTAACATGCCAATGCGCATAGTTAAGCACGTGTGATGTTACTCGGTTTGTACGTTTTATTGTTATTTAGATGAAGACTGAAGTAGCACATTAGCACGACCAGAGGGTGTTATTTGGGTTTTGTCTTAAAACTTCCTGCGTAACGCAAGTTCGACCAACATCCCTCTTTTTCACGTCTTGCTGTATCCCTTCTTTCTGACAACTCGACTTAATCTCAAATATTTCCAATACAGGCTATTTGTATCTTTTCGTATTGAAAACAAATTTTGAAGATAAAGGACATAGGCCCAATATGAAAGCTGACGTATAGCATAGGTTCTTTCTTTTAGGGGTTTAAGGTTCGATGCCTCAAATGTTATTATTTGTTAATCGACAACATTTCAAAAGTAGTATAAAATAATCTTGACCTCAAATACGGTGAACTTACGCGTAATTTCTAGGCTATTTGTCACCTCAATCAGTCAATAGTGATGCTTCTTCACTCACTTTACCCATGCATCGCAGCTTTAGAGCTAATTAATTACACGAATGCTTGTTATTCAGTCAGAATTATTGTACAGAGTATTATTGTACAGTCAGAATTATAATTCAGAGTTATTGAGTGTGGTTTCACATGGGACCCTTCCAAGACAGTCTATCTTGGGGGCTCGAGCCTATTGCGTGAGTAGTATCGCTAATTGGCTATTGAAGTTTCATGTTATCACTGTAATCATTTCCCATTCCCATCTATAGTTTTAGTCAAATTAATCAGATTCTTATGTCAAAGTTTAGGCACACTGTTTAGCCTAGTATCGCTTCTGTTTTCTTTGGCTGTAAACAAGTCTAAAAAGTGCCATGAACTCATAACTGCATTGCCATCAATTTGATAATTTATTGTATAGTAAGTCAAGATTTCCATTTTAGTGGAATTTTGTTTTTATTTCTACAGTGCAGCTATTGACAATTAAATAAGATAAAATGTCACTAAAAAGACTTAATAGCTATACATGATGCCTGGACGCCCGTATACGCGGCACGCCTGATGTCCCTAAATAAAAGTAGCCTAATGTCATATGACATCGTGAATTAGGCTACTATGATGTATTGAAATAAACAGCTGCAAACCAATGCGCTGTTGTGTATTATGATGTTCACTGAACTCATTTCCAACACGAATAAACGTCCAGAGTCGATGCAATCAATGACTTCAATTCATTAAGTCTACTCAAGTGTATGTCTTAGGTGGGCTATGACCCTTGTCATTAGCTAATAATTCATCCATGTGAGTCTCACAACTTCTCTCTTCAACAAATGCCTCCGGCTATAAATACTAATGAAATATCTTTGGCTAATTTGATTTTGCTGGTACACTTGCAGTTATGGCTGAACTTTCCCACGAGATGGGCTGATTGAAGGGTCTCAGATCCTATAACGGAAGGGGGAAAATATTCAGAGCATTTCCATAATTACCCAATTGGCAGCCTAATGACCTTCCAGAACAATAAAAAGATCTCTTGTTAATTCCATCTTTCATGCTGACATTCACTAGATTCCTATCTTATATGTTGAGAGTTCACAAGATAACAAGTGTACTTTCTTTTTTTTCTCGCCAGAGAACGGTCCATTCAATTATCCCCTGCACATTTCTTGCCAGCAAATGAAAGAGATCTGCTCGTCGACCTCATCTCAAAGTTGGATAATTTATAGTCTTCTGGGGTTATAAGGATGGGATTTCGAGCATTTTGAATGGTGTGACAAAAATGAAGAGCAGAATAATTAAAAAGATCACAAGTCCCCCGCGAATAATTTAGCTACTTTGCAAAGGGTCTGCGTTCAAAATAAGACGTATGGCCTGCTGTTCTTTAAGTTTGTCATGCACTACTGTTCATTTATTTATTAGGCCTATATGAAAGTAATGTTATATATTTGAACATTTTTAGACATTTGTATTTATTTAGGCTTAATATTGATTGAAGACGTGAGGACGTTTGTTCAACGTGCCATGTAATTCATTCAAGTTATTCTCCGAACTATAACATTAGTATTTTTTTGCAACTAAAACATGCCAGAATATTATATTGGTGTGGTGGAAATTTGGTTCAACTAAAGCCAATCACGTTATGATATGTTCACAGAAAGCGATCAAGAGCTGTCGATGCCTTTACAGAGCATCCACAAAACAGTGTGCCTGCTCTTGTGAAAAATATTACTTTTTATACTTTGCAACATTCAGCCATTTAGAAGTGTATATTATAAATATAGACAAATACTATAGAGCCAATGTATACACATGTCTGTGTAGCCTATACACAAAGTATAAAATAACTTATGTTTGTTATTGATGCTATTTGTTGAACGATGTTGTGTAAAGCATTGGATTTAGACTGGGATAATTATTTAGATTGGATTAATTATTGATAAGGTGTGTAGCTATGATCCCTAAAAATGGCAGAATAGATAATATTTTAGTGAAAACATGTAATTTAAACTTTACATATAAATATTGTAAGCTAAGTGCATTCTTTGGAGTTTTAATTGACTATTTCACACACGATTAACAAGATGTCTAAAACCATAAAATGGATTTTAATCCAACAGATGATATCATCCCAGAGGATCTTTTTTTCAGCCCTGTCAATGTGGCTGTATTGAAATGGACTCCATTGCTGAGTCCAAACAAAGGGAGAACTCACTGTTTTGCTATCCTGAGGAAAACTGTCCACCTTTTGTTCTTTCTAGATCTGCATCCCCGAAAAACAAAAACAGCCCCCAAAAAAAACAAAAAAACATTTAAAACAACGTTTTTAAAAAAAAAAATGTTAGGTGGATGAAAACAGCTCACCAATGTTGTATTCAATACCTCACTGACAGTTGATGACTGATTCACTATTGTGTGCCATCTCTTGGTCAAAATTGAAAATAAAATGTAAAAAGGAGAAACCTTAGAATGAAGTTATTCTGTTAGTAGTCTTTCTAGTTTGACAAAAAACATAAAAATAATATTTTTTTACCTGTGTATATTGTCTGTAAACACAGATTTCTTACAACTTGTTGTATAACTGTCAAGCTGCTGCCTAAGTATGACAACTTTGTGAATGGCTGCTAATGGCCATGTGCTGGGTGTTGTTCCCAGTTGAGTGGTCTTCTATTAAGTGCATGGAATCAGGCTATTTGTATTATTTAAACACATAATAAAATCATCAAAGCGCAGCGGCAAATTGTCATTTGGCAGTCAGGAACCTTGCCCTGGAATCCGGTGGCTCTCAAGTCCAGCAAAGGACTTGCTAAATGACTAATGGGACCATGTGACTTGACTTGAGAAGAGGCTCAGAACAGCAGATTTAATTATCATGTTAGAATTCTGCATGAAAACAATCTATACTAGAAATTAGAACTATTCCTGTCAGATGACTTGCATCTGCGGGTAATTTTATTTGGGACAACCGATCCCCTTCTTTGAATGTTATCAAATGTTTACAAAGTGCGTAATCTGGTAAATGTAATCAGTGAGGCCTGCAGTAATTGTGTGCCGGCATCAGCACCCAGGATTCACCGCCCGGATGCCTTGATCTTTCTGAAAGGCCTAAAAAGATGAATCTATACAAGCATCGATGAATAAATCTAGAAAAACTCTCATATTTATTTGCAAAGAAGGTTCTTGTAATGTGCTTGTTTTGCATCACTTTCTATGTCACCCATAGGTAAGTGGTATTCTCTACTTGCTTGGACTTGATGAGGGTTACAGAGTTCTACCAAATCAGTTTGTGTCTCCTAGAGTTTCATTACTAAAAATCTTTTGAGGGATACTCCACTTTTTTTTGGAAATAGGCTTATTTTACCACTCCCCCAGAGTTAAACAGTTGAGTTTTACCATTTTCAAATCCATTCAGACGATTTTCTGATATTTAGAAGAATATCAGTAACCAGACAGTTTCTGGTCTCATTGACTTCCATAGTAGGAAAAAAATATACTATGGAAGTCAATGAGACCAGAAACTGTCACTGATATTCTTCTAAATATATATATAAAAAATCGACTGAATACATTAGAAAATGGTAAAACCCAACTGTTTAACTCTGGGGGAAGTGGTAAAATGAGCCTTTAAGGTCCTATTGGGCTTTTATTGGGCTTTTCCGTCTATATGTCATGATGCTGTTGCTGTACATCAGGTGTTTAATGGACATGTATATCCCAGCTCAGTTAAAAGATATTTAGCAATTTTCTGTGATTAGTATATACTTTTTAGTCTTTTTAATTTTTGCTATACAAAGCTTTCATTCTTTTCTCAGTGTTGCTCTTCTTTATCACCCTGCCTTAGGGCAACAATGTCGCGCCCCCCTTCTACCGCCACTTTAGTCTGTGAAAACCACATATTAAATTTGCCTGGTCACTTCATTTAGTGCTCAGCTAAATTCCTCACTGGGCCATTCATCCATGTACATAGTATGGACGCACATCTCACACAAAGAAAGCTAGTGAAGCATAATATTGAGGAAGTTACATACATTTGGAGCTTTGTTGGCTATGTCATGCTGTTTTGTTCCACTTAATTTAGTGACTTATAGAAAATGGGGTGGTATAGTTGTGCTATGTTGTCATACTTAAGCGTAGAACGGAAGCAGGATTATCGTCTGAATGGCCTTTATTTTGATAAATGTGCCAGATAAGCACTTTTTTGCCACTTAATGCTTCCTGTTTTGACCTCATAAAGTCTGTATGCTATTAGCCTTAGACTGATCTGTTCAAAGTCTTATAATTTCCATTTATTAAAATAATAATTTTATAAGACTTTACATGCCATCGAATAATTTACCAAAAAATTGTTTTAACACCGTGAATAAGGGAAGACTATTGCACACTTGTTGACTGTATCACAGAGTCACAAGGTCATTAAAAGAGGGCGGACAAAGTGAAAAACAATAACATTGTGTCATTGTCTCTTACTGAATCCTATAACCAGTTGAATTTTACACAGATGTTTCGCAGTTTACTTGTACCTTGGACATTCAGA
Source organism: Pimephales promelas (assembly GCF_016745375.1). The sequence continues at coordinate 7,334,531 of NW_024121421.1, forward strand.
ATAAATTAAGCGATTTTCTTATGTTATAAAGGATTCAATTATTTGTCAGTTTAAGTCAGTTTAATGTATGAATTTTCAATTTAAGTTGAAATGACCTAACTAAATTAATTGTATTTAAAGTGCCCTTGTGGTCAATCGTTTTATCCCTTTAAACTCCTCTTTGATCACCAAAATTAAAAAGAAATTCCTTGAAAAAATGTTATGCCTTAAAATAGCTTGAATGTCTACTCCCTTGCCTCATTCAGTATGTGCAGTTTTATGAATATGCAAATTAGCCCCACCTCCACCCAACTCACACCAGCTCAGAGATCCACTTGACAATCTTGATGTGATTGGTTACAAAGTAGTTTCTCAGAAACACCAGGATTCGAGACTGTCTCTGATCCACTGCAGTTTTAAGGAGTCTGACTTGAGAATTTCCACATGGTTTGTCTTAAATCGTATTAAAACACCAGACATATAAACAACATGAAAACCTTAACCACAGGGGGACCAAAAGAATTTAAGGCAGCAACTTTTTTTTTTTTTTTTTGCAGTGCAAATACAATTATGTTCCCAGCTTCTGTTTTTGACGTTCCGTCCACATTCATAGAAAAAAGTAAGTTGTACATGAGACTGAAGATAGTGCTGAACAAAACGGTTGATTCAAATCTGATATTATGAACTCTTTAAATGATAAAACAATATTTTTTATATATATATTCTTGAAAAATGCTTCATGGGGGGTTGTGACTTTTGATTGGCAGGACCCTTTTCCTTACCGGAGACTGCAGTTGGAATACTCAGTTGGAATTGTATGTTACACTTTGGATATATTTATTACAGAACCATCAGGTCTGTCAGCGATGTTTGTGTTCCGCAATGGAAGACGACCGACCACACCTTGCTTGATATTTCCAGGCCCCTCACTCACCCTCACATGGGGCTGACATAGAGCTCTAGTTTCATATTAAATTTAGGATGAGATCAGGGGAACAAGTTACAGAGCCAAGCTTCTGCAGCAAATATCCAAAACACAGCTGATCTTTGACAGTAAACATGCTAAATGAAAAACATGTATAAAAGCATAATCAGATAAGTGCATGGGTTGATATAGACAAGATGTCTTGAATTCAGTTGATTCTCACATTTGTTGTATAATATGGTGCTTATAATAAGTGTTACAGTCGTCATATAACTGACGTCTTGGGATGTCTTTTGACCATGCGTCAACATCCGCCTTTTTAGGGTACACTCTAAAAAATGCTGGGTTATTTTAACCCAACTTTGGGTCAAATATGGACTAACCCAGCCGTTGGGTTAAATTTTTACATTACATTTTTAACCCAACATTTCGGGTTTGTCCATATTTGACCCAAAATTGGGTTAAAACAACCCAGCATTTTTTAGAGTGTACCCTTAAACGTCGGTTAGATGACGTTATCGTATCCTAACCCTACCCCAGACCTAAACCTACCCCTAAACCTACCCCGTCACCCAACTGACGTTAAAGGTAAAGCGTCAGTTGTATGATGGCCCGGGATCGTCAACAAACCGACGTTTAAGGGTACCCTAAAAAGGCGGATGTTGACGTATGGTCAAAAGACGTCCCAAGACGTCAGTTATATGACGATTTGGGATGAGACTGTGTTAAAGTGATAGACAGGATTTAGTCATTGAGGCCTTGCAGCACATTTACTTGTAGATGAATGGATTTGCTAATTAATTTCCTCTGATACATGGACACAGATTAATGCATTTGTTCAGTCGAAAAAGTGTGTTCACTTGTTTTTTCGAGCCCGTTCGTTGGTTTTTACCAGGACTATTGAGTGTGTACTCACTAGCTTAAAGGTGACATTGTATGCTCCTTTTTTACAAGATGTAACATGAATCTAACAAAATGGATGTGTCTGTGACATTTCAGCTAAAAATACCCCCCAGATAATTTATTAGCTTGTCAAATTTGTCCCTTTTTGGATGTGAGCAAAAATCCCCTGTTTTTGTGTGTGTCCCTTTAAATGCAAATGAGCTGCTGCTCTGTTCAGAATATGGCAATATTTTACATGACAGACACTAATTTTACTCATCCAAAATCTCGGAAATAACCAGAAGCTGAGTGCAGCCTTATGGAGAGACTGACTCAGGAAGAGGTTGCAACTTAGACTGCACCTGGACGTTTGTGAATGGTTAGTGGATACATTTAAGTAGTTGTAGAGGACTCCACAATGGTCTACCCCTAACCCCGCCCCTAAACCTACCCATCACTGGGGTTAAGACCAATCAGGGATGACTATAGTTCCGAAATGGTATATTTGAATAACAGGAAAGTCCTGAGTAGTTACATTGATTCATTCAACTTGCTTAGATGAGAAAAGGAGCGAAATCTGACCGGATTATTTTTTGACAGGCTTGCAGAGAAAGGCTTACCAAAACAAAGTTACTATACACCGGGGACCGATTATAGCACTCATTAAGGAAAAATGTATGATTTTCATGATATGTCCCCTTTAATAAACAAAGTTTTCATGTCAGCCTATAAGTAACTGGGCATTTTATTAATTTTTTTATAATTTTTTTTTTTTTGCATAATGTTAAAGGCATACTCCACTTTTCTTGGAAATAGGCTCATTTTACAACTCCCCCAGAGTTAAACAGTTAAGTTTTATCGTTTTCGAATCCATTCAGCCGATTTCCTGATATTTAGAAGAATCAGTGACCAGACAGTTTCTGGACTCATTGACTTCCATAGTAGGAAAAAAAATATATACTATGGAAGTCAATGAGACCAGAAACTGTCTGTTTACTGATATTCTTCTAAATAAAAAAAATTGGCTGAATACATAAAACCCAACTGTTTAACTCTGGGGGAGTGGTAAAATAAGCCTATTTCCAAAAAAAGTGGAGTATCCCTTTAAGCACAAAATAAAAAAAAGCAGGTCAGTTACACGAAGAACCCAATATATAGTCACTTTATGTCTGCAACACTCCTATTATCAAATAATCACTTTTACTCTTGGGGTTATTTTACTCATTACTAACACGTAACTACTAATGATGATTGCTTTATTTTACACCGTAGAATTGGTATCTGTACATGTTTGCTATTGTAAGATGTTGCGAGTACACCTCTGTGTCACTGTCGAAAACTATTTCCATTTCAGTGTAACAAACAACATCTTGACAATCATTGTATACATTGCTAATATTGCATTATAGTATTGTCTCGCTTTTATTAGTCCCTACGGTTTCCTTTGGTGCCATCAGTCTTTCAGACAAAATTTTCTGACCTTTGAGTACTTCGTGACATGGCATTTAAAACTCTTCTGTGGTCTGCGCCTCTGTTGGTCTTCATTGTTGCCTGTGAGCAAATTTGCCAGATTTCAAATTGCGTATTTAGGGTGCTGCAAAAATCAGAACTATGTATTTCTAAATCGAAGCTACTATCCCCAGTTCGGGTTATCTCTGTTTTGTGGTGCAATGTGTTTTTTTTTTTTTTTTTTTTTTTTTTTTTGTGTATGGACACACATGGCTCAATCACCCACAGATGGTAAAGCACTGACTTGTTTTGAGATTGGAACTGTTGACTTTGAGTTGTTTCCCATTCCTAGTGGGATCATTTGTTTTATCTGGTGAAGGTCTTTGTTTCCCTAGTGCTAGTAGGACCAGATTAAGAGGTGCACACTGGATGGATGACTGCCGGCTGAATGAAAGATTGGCGTAGATGTCTGCTTATTTACTCTTTCAGACCTTTTCCTGTCAGACCAAAAAACATTACGTGTTTGTTGTTATGGTGTTGTTTTTGTATCTTAGCATGTCTCACTAGTAAATGTATTTGTTGAAATTGCAGTGATATTATTTGCTGCGAAGTTTAGTTAAACCGTGGATGTAAAAATGGAATTGTGTCTAAGAACAAATAACAACCTTGTGTGGCATCTGCTTATTTTACTGCAGAAGACCATTTCTGTAGTTTTATACCGTAACTTATCATTGATTTAGGTAGACATGAATATCATAATATTGTGACCATTGAACTGTGAATCTGGCATGCGACATATTTTGATCCCATTCCTTCTCCCAAGTCTAAATACGTCCCAAAAAGAAGGAAATATAACATTTTTTACTCCTCAAAAATGTTCTTAATATTAAATAATCTTCTCTCCTTCAAAATTACAAACATTAAAATAAATCTGAATATTTACCCCTTTTCTTGTTGTTTTCTGGAATGTTTAAACCCTTTTTTCTTTCTTTGAAATTTGTAAATTATTTAAAATTGGATACATAGTTTTAAATCCTATTTTCTATAATAATAATACTTTATTATGTTTATGTTTTTACTTAATGTGGGGCAAGTTGGGCAAATGGACCAATTATTATAAATATTTGTATTTATGGCCCTGTGCTACTCTTGCTTTCTGAGAGGGAGAGAGAGATAGAAAAGGGGGTAGAAAAGGAGGCCGACAATTCAGAGGTGGTCAGTTGCCACCAACATTGTGACAAGTGTGCAACAACTTCCCAGCCTTGTTTATTGCTGGAGAGCAGCATGCCTTTAGGACGGAGAGGTCCGTGTTTTGGACAGGTCAGGGGGCAGGACTGTGCCAGATGAAATACTTCAAACAGTTTTAGATTGCCTGCTTTGACATACACATACACAGGGGTTAGGTCAGTAAATAGATATTGATCCATGTAGCTACTTCTCGAGATGCTGTTGTGTGCGACATCTGCGAAAGATAAAAATAAATGATGGGAAGGGCGATCTTTTCTTTCACCCTGTCTTGACTTGACCCTTGTAGCCAGCCTAAGGCCTAAAGAGAAGGAGGGAACTGTAAATTAAAAGAGTAGGAAATAAAGTGTGTAATCAAAGAAACAGTGTTGGGCCCGGTTCCCCAGACACGGCTTAGATTAAGCCAGGATTAGGCCTTAGTTCAATTAGATTCAAGTAGCTTTTATAAATTTGCTTTACAGTTTTTCTTTGTTTTCCTTACCTTGCCTTTGTTTTCTCAAGGATCACGAGACACTAAAAACTGGAGTAATGGTGAAATGGAGCTTTTATCACCACAGGAAAAAAATGTGTGTAAAAAATGTTTTTCATAATATTTCTGTACTTTGATCATATGCAGCCTTTTGACTGACTTGTGATTTCCCAGAAGATGAATCAGTACATTGGTCAGTGCTTGTGGTCATTAGCCATCCACCACACAACAGTCATCCCTTATTCACATAAACAGGCAATTCTTGTGACTGTGAGCTGGTGTTTATCAAGTTTAAATGAAAAGAAGCCAGTTATATCATCCATACCATGCCTATGACCACCGTTTGCCATGATGTAGAGTTAAACTTTGGGGTTGTTTATATTACACTGTTTTAAACTAAAAAGTGTTTTGGCCATTCATTTACAGTGTTTTAACTACAAAAATGAGAATTTGTGAAAACAGTGACATCATGCACATGTGTATTAAAGGGATACTCCACTTTTTTTGGAAATAGGCTCATTTAAACAGTTGGGTTTTACCGTTTTCGAAAGTATTCCAGCCGATTTGCTGATATTTAGAAGAATATCAGTAATCAGACAATTTCTGGTCTCATTTACTTCCATAGTAGGGAAAACAAAAATATACCATGGAATCGGCTGAATACTTTCGAAAACGGTAAAACCCAACTGTTTAACTCTGGGGATTGGTAAAATGAGCCTATATTCCAAAAAAGTGGAGTATCCCTTTAGTGACATCGCCAACTACTGGCCAGGCAGCATAATACATCGTTTTTTAGTTGTTTTTGTGGATCCGTGTGAACGGGGGATTGTTTTGACAATGTTGTCGCCTGAACGCGAATAAACTCAAAAGAAAAACTTTCCTGCTTTTAGTACATCGTTGACATGTAGTCATAGTAACCTTTGATTCCTGATAGGGTCTCATTTTGACCCAGTAATGGCTGTGAGATCTTCAGAAGTAACAGCAGAAGGGTTAATATTGTTTACTCTTTGTACTGTGTGTTGGGAAATCCATATCATCCTGGTTAAACACTTGGCCAGCTGTGAATTAGCTGCTGTTTCCTTATTATTAATAGCATGATATTTAAAATGCAACCCTTAATTAGCTAAATGTCTATTTTGTATTTAAGTTCTAAATGAGTTTAAATACTTTTCCATATATATAAGTTTCATTACTTTTTCATGTATACTTTTTTGACTTTTAATTTACTGTATGGGACACGACAGTGTTAATGGGTTGTATTTAATGGAAGATCTTACCCTGCCCAAACCTCTTAAGAAGATGTGTTGCATGATGAGAAATTAAATTCTGGACATTTCAACCAAGGCGGCGCAGGAAGGGCATTACAGACAGCATGTTATAGGTCCCCATTAAGGTTATTTATTCTTTAGTTGGTAGTTCTTTCACATTTGATGGCATTTGGAATCTTAATCACGTGTTAAGTTGAGGCCATTTGTATGTTAATGGTTCAGTGGCATGCAGTTCGTGGATGTGTGGATGAGCAACTTGGTTCGAACCGTCACACTGGGTCATTGACCGCAGGAGAGTGAGTGAGTGCAGCGTGGGTGTGTGATCTCACAAAGACCTATAGAGCTATCTGTCACCTCTAAACAGAGCTGTTGTTAACTATCGTAAATTATAGTTATTAGGAAATACTCAGTAGAATATTGTGATTCTAATGACTTCCGTTGCATTCTTCATTGAAGAAAATAGTTGCCATTAAAGAGTAGAAAGACATTTGCCTGCTAGTATGTTTGACTGACGTGTGTGTATTTATATATATAAAGTCAATGGGTTGATGATAATTATAAACGTTTTACAATCAGTAGGAGTAGTAATAGCATTTATAAAATAATAATAATAAAATGTTCAAATTTATTTTTCAGTTTTGTGACGTTTAACTTCTGAAACCAAATCATGCAAACAGGGTTGAAACGTTATTGCACGCAGCACCTTGAAAAGAAAAGGTGGAAGCTGGGCGTGTTTTGTACAAATGTTTAGCGTATTAGCATACACAACTGTAATTAAACCATAATTAGGGAGAAAAATTAGAATCTGACACAATGAGCCTCAGTATGCTTGCCTGTTTTTCGGGCATTTTCTTGTTTATCTGGGGAATAGAGCATATGAAATAAACATTACTAAGTGGTGAATTGTTATCATTACCTTGGAAAGCAAATAGGTGTTGTGTGATTAGGGGGTGATGGTGGTGTGAGGGGATGGGGGGTTTGTACAGAGATGAAGAGGGAGCTGGAATAAATGAGTGTGAGAAATGAGAGTGGAAATTAGAGGGGGATTATAGTGTTGATGCTAATGAAGCAATTAAAGAGTAAAGCGCTTCACTCAGGAGCCTGCTCCCTCTGTCTTCTCACCACCTGATATCAGATCCTTTTTCACAGATATGGTTTAATGGAGAAATTAGGGGAAACAAATGTGTCTGCGTGTGTCTATTAGGGAGCCACTTTTCACCTTCTTGCTCCACAGTGCATTAGGAGTGAAAAAGAGATTAACGGACTCCTCCTCAGATAGTTTTTTTTTAAAAAGCTTGTAGTGATAGGGGAAAAAGAAGGGTAGAAGAACATGAAAAAAGGAGAAGGAGACCGGGTCTTTGGTGCTGACCCGTCGGCTACGGGGTAATGAAGACTCTCTCAAAGTCAACAGTTCAGAAACTCCTTTGTCCTCCTAAAAGAGTCTTTAATTTTTAACACAAACTTGCACTTAGGTATGCATGAACTTTGCTAAAATCCAAAGACATGTGTATAATAGGGGTGTAATGGATGGCGGCCACGCGCTCTGTCTAATGATGTCAGGTTTTTCCGCCGGGCCTCTGATTGAGGAGGGCCTAATGTAAATTTAATTTGGAGTGATGTATGGGGGGAGGGGGGTACGAGATGGCCTTGTCGCTGCAGTATGGATGGGCGTGCGTGTGTATGTGTGAAGTAAAGGTTCAGTGAGGCCCAATGGACTCTTTTGGGAGCAGCTGGATCCTTGTTTCCCTGCCCTGTCAACAGAACCTCCTTAACCAGGATTGATAATGTTGGTCAGCTTGCTAATCCGCACAAACCCTCTCTACGCAACGTTTACCCCGCACAATGTGGAGGGGAGGGACTGTTGCATTTGGTTACCAATGGGAGGGCGACGTTTTACTGCTTTGAGGCAAATCGCACCCTTTTATTCTGTTCCCAGGTTGCTCGCTCTCCTCTGTCACGTTTCCTCCTCCCTTTCTTCACAAATGAACTGAGTGAATGCTAAGTCAATGTTTCAGTAATGCTTATTACCATCATTATTATTCCTTTTACAGGCCTCTGATAATCAGTGAACTGTCTGGATTGTTTGTATTTATTTATTCAGATAAGATGATTCTACGTTCTCGTTAATGTAGACTCATTTGTAACACTGAATGAAATCTGTTCAACTAATGTCTTAATGTCACGTACACCAATGCACTATACAATCCTTTTATTTATGAAACGAAAAAAATATATAAAGTAAAATATCTTCAGAAAGTTTATCTTAACTTATTACAAAACAAGACAAAAATCTATAGATTTTTTTTTTGTTTGTTTCTTTGCAAACAAAAAATGTAAAAGCATTTAAAAAAACGAAGAGAAATTTTATGCTGTATAACCATATGCTGCGTCCTTCCATTTTCAATTTCTAATGACATCACTGTCACACCATTTCAGTGAACCTGTGAGATGGCAGTGAGCCCGGAGCTTTCACCCTCAGATTCCATTTTTATTATCCTTTGTGTTTAACTAAGCATTGAATGAACACTGAAGCTAATTCCAAATTCCCTTTGTCATCATCATTTTTAGCGAGACGCCGAGTAATAGATGCTCAGAGGAGGCTCATAGCAGGCCAAAATGAATCGCGAACATTATTCATCAGTTGGAAAGGCAAGCGTCCCTAGATCCAATTATATATATTCATTAAGTGATAATGATATCATGGTCTTTTAACTGGGAAGAAAAGAGTGTAATTGAATAATAACAGTTGTATGGTCCCAAGGGAGAGGCCTTTGCGGTGCTCGAGGGACTGACCCCCGCGGGGCGGAGGAGTGGAAGGGGGTATTGATGGAATTCTATTACCCTGCTGATAGATTTATTATGAAGAGCTGAGTGGACTTGCTGCTCCACTTTGTCACTCACACTAATCAGCCGCTGAGGGTCTGGAGTGAGGGATGAGAGCATGTGCGCACGTGTTCTGATTCTCCCGCTTCTGAAAAAGACAAGGTTAGGAGAGGATGACAGACACGCTGTCGTCCCCCATCTCCCCTCCCCAGATTCGTCCTCTTGTCCCATGTCCTGTCACAAATGGGCCAGCTGAGCTTCTCGACCTCCTGGGCGAGCCCTCATTTGTTTATTAATGGTCGACATGTGAACCAGCATAAGGACATGTGTCACGTATAGAGCAACAGTCAGCCGGCGAGACACTGTGTCGGGGAAGGACAATTTTGAAATGCTGTGGAAAAAGAGACGACATAGTCATTTAAGCATTGGGACGACAGAGCCATGGGGTGGTCGCACACTCACACACATACTGACTTACACAGATGTACTGGGAGGCACCCATGAACTTCTTCCCATAATCGAATTTTAGATTGCTTGGATCAATTTTTCATTGCTTTTTATTGTAAGCTGATGCATTTGTTTTAATCTGCTCCGTTTCCCTAATGTTTTTTTGAAATAATGATATTTATGCTGCATTTGGATAGTAAAAAACACTTTATCTTTTAATATTTCCTAATAAAATCTGTACTTTGCACTTAAAAAATGTATTTATGTGGTCTGTCATTATTTAGTCTGAATTTTCATTTTATATTTATATGAAGAGTTCAGATGCAAAAGCCTCTAAATGCCATTTGAAATTTTCTTCTTTAATGATAATTTTTTAGCAAACTTGTATATTTAAGTTCAGTAATTTCACTTAAATAGCAATTAATAGGTAATTATCATTGCCATTTAAGTGAAATTACTGAACTTAAATATACAAGTTTCATAAAAATCATCATTAAAGAAGAAAAATTCAAATGGCATTTAGAGGCTTTTGCATCTGAACTCTTCATATAAAAAAAAAAAAAACATAATGTGTATATTTTTTTTTATAGTTCTTGTATTTTTCTTTTCATTTGCCATTTCTTTTTTCTTTGTGTTAACATGCTGTGTGTGATCCCTGGTGCTGGATTTCGATTGATGGCAAAATCTCAAGCACTTCATTATCATGACAACTGCTTTTGAGAGGCCTTCCGAGTCTAATTTCTTTTTTTCCCCAACTTGCACTCTTGAACAGATGAGGATAACACAACACCCCCTTGAGGACTTAATGCTCAAGGCTCGGCATATAATGATAATGATTAGTAGTGCTTATGTGCTTTACTTCAAGAGAGGTCCTTATTGACACATTATTGAATGTAGAATGAATGCCTATACAAGCTGCTGAGGACATCCCATTTATGTCAATTGTTCAACTGTAACTTAAACAGAAACCCTATAACCTTTGGCAGTTTTTGATATATTCTTTTTCTCACAAGCAGGTTTCACTGTTCTTTTTTGCCATACGGTTAGAAGAAAACTACAAACACTTATGGTGTTTCTTCCAGTCTGCTAATATTTCCTTTAACCAACCCAACCTTACTTAAGGGTGGTTTGTGCTAATTTTGTTTTCCTTTCAGCTGTATCTGTACAACATTACTGTGTGACCGTCTGTGTTTGATGTTTCATACAGTAATCAGTGACAGGCCTACCAACACCTCACAGGAAAGTGGAGGCCATCTTTCAAAACCTCAGTTTAAACACTAAACACAATTTATTTTCCACTAGGCTTCTACAACACAAAGATAAATATTTTGAAGCTCTAAAGGCATAAATAATTGATTTATGGTAAACAGTAAAGGTTTTTCAGTTGGTTCGTCTGGGGACAGTCAACTTTTTTATGAGACATGGTACAATTCAACAGTTTATAATAATGTTTATGCTGGTGGGATTGCAATTAACATGGGAAACATGCAGTATATTTGTGTTGGCCCTTTGCAAAGGCTGGTTCTGGTTAAAACACTATCAATGCTCCTGTTGTTGTTTACTGACAGCAAGGAGGAACTTTAAATGTACTAAATCTCTGGTACTCAGACAGTATGAATCAATCAGAATCAGATCATTTCTCATATTGACTTGATGCCGCACAGTTGCTCTTTATATTGCTGAATGGCATCTCGCTGTTAAAGAAATAACTTACAAATGTCCAGATCTGTTTAAGACCTCATACGTCATTGTAATAATGCTGATGTTAAATAAATGTTTCCTTGCCAGTCGAATCCTGTATTTAAACTTGATCACTTCATGTACTTTTAGTTGATCTGATAAAAACGCCAAGTGTAAATGCACTCCAGGATTAATTCGCGTTGCAATTTGTTCAGTGATTTACTATACTCATATATCCTCTTTAATATAAAAATAAATGGACTCCTTTATCTTTGAGTTATCTTAAAGACATTTTTTCTTTCAACTGTGAGGCCGGAGTTGAGTTTCATAGCCAATATTGGAACATATAGAAATTAACACATATGGGATCTTTTTCACACGGGCTCTAGCTTGCACCTGGGCTCAATTTTTACATCCTCTGTCTTCCCTGCTGAAGTGGATCAATACTAAAGAATTGCTTTGCCTCAATGGCATGTAATCATCTTGTTGGCTGCTTTGACACTGATCCTCTATTATAAGCCAATGAAGCATGCTGGACAGACATTTCATGGCGATTGGTCTCACTGCTGTCTGAGGTAAACATGATGAAGTTAAAGAAAAAATACTAATGAGAACATTTAACTATTTACATTTGATATTAAACTATGAATTTTGGTCTATATGTTGGTGGTGAGCACATACACCTCAAATGTCTCTCTTGCTAACTGCGGGTGATGCTTTAAATCTCATCAGATGTGACAAGATTAGAGAACTGCTATCCCCATGAGTGCCTATCACTCTTCTGAACTCTCCAGGTTCATTCCTTCAGTCATTCTCCATGGAGCCTTAGTCCAGTGCTACTCCAGCAAAATATAGAGCCCCTAACCTTACCTGAGGGAACAAGACTAAAGGCACAGTAGTCTCAGTGTTTGGACCTCTAAGATTATCACCTACTCTGACCCTTTTCACATTATGTCTGCCTGACCCCAGGAGTGCCCCCAACTTCCAAACCTTTTAACCATACATAACCACCCATGTCCCTTCCATTCAGTCTGGCTCTCCTCCTACAGGGCTGCATGCTGAAAATGCCACAGGACCAAGGATAGAGCCTTGTGGGACACCGTCTGGACCTGTCTGAGCACTGTCACGGCTGTTTGCTAGCTCCCTGCAGGCATGTTGGTGCTTGGATGAATGAGGTAATGAGATTTAAGCTCTCTAATGGGAGATCATTGGCGTGGGAGGGCTTGGAGAGCAATGTCTGGCTTACACTAAGCAGATGTTTATGATGACAGTAACTAACCAATTGTAATTTAGTAATCAATCTCATTCCATCAGTGTTTTTGGACATGCATAAAAAAAACCTACATCTTGTGCATGGACTAAGAGCCTTTAGTCAAAATCATCATCATAAAAAAAAATCATTCAGGCCTTCTAATTTCATTAGACAAGCTGTTCAGCGAACATTGTACTGTTTGTTTTATTTCATTTGTATATATGTTTGTGGCATTCCAGGCAGGTTTCTGGTCTATATGTTGATTGGCGGCATGCAGTAGTGGCTCTGTTTTAACTGAACAACATTAAATAAAATAGCTGGTTATATCGTGTAACTTAAAATGTAAAATATTGGGCTATATGGGGTTAAAAGTTACTCTTTTAATTTCTTTATTGTACTTTTGTACATAAGTCAAGTACTGCAGGTATTAGTTAATTCTTTTGTCCCGTTCAATGGCATCTTTCAGGTGCACAAGAGCAAATGGCAAACATTGGCATACATGCCTATCAGTAAATCCTTTTATTCAGACGCCATTTGTCTTCGGCAGCAGCTCAACCTCCTTTTGACTCCTGCAAAGACATGAGCTACATTTCAATTGCAAGATGAGTGACACAGAAATATCTGGCTATCAGGATAAAGTAATGTATTCTCCAGATAAGTACCAGCCCTGAGGTGGGACTCCACTCTCGCCTCCTGAGACTGGTGGCATTGCTCCCTTCAGGTATAAGCAGTAACAGGCTTTAATGTCATTTAGCTGCAGGGTGGCCATCTCCTTATTGCCTCATGAATCCTTTTCCAAATGCCATAACATTTCCCGAAAAGCCCCCACTTTTTAAATCCAATAATTAGAAATGTCTATTTAAAGTTCAATGCTTCCGCACCGATATCAATTAAAAGCTATTTGAAGGTGATCAGTATCAATTGTCAACAAATTAAATCCGTGCAGTTAAGATGGGCAAATGTAAGGGAACACATTCATCTTTTGAGGAAGGGCCCATGTATCATTAGGACAGTTCCTTTTTATCTGCTACTACACAATATAAATTTCATTAGTGCTTTCCAATGCTGGTGTTCCACACCAACAACAATCATGGGAATTGAGTAATTAAATTTTCTCTTCATTATAGAATTGGACACTGTAGTTGTAACAAATTTGGTTTTGTTGGACAGAAAATATGGTAATAATGGTAATGAAAAAAGGGGCGAAGGAATAAAACAATGGCCATATTATTGTAGAGGATAAACGTGTCCATATTATTGTAGAGGATTGTAGAGTGTTGCGAAAGCTAGCTTATGATATGGGAAAATCCCTTTTCTCGAGAATACTGAAGCCAAAAAAAAAAAATTAAATTATATCCTTTCAGTTTTCATGAGAGTACTCTCGTATTGCATAAGCTAACCCAGGCGGCCAGGGGGCAGGCGGCTGTTGGAACTAGAACACCTTGGAAACTAGAACACCTTGGAACTTGGAAAAGTTGGCCTGCAAAGTTTTCTGTACCTCTGTGAAGCCCTTGACCGTTGGACCGAAGAGACCGGAAGGAGAGACACACGTCGAAAAACATGGCTCTGTCATACTCCTTCATGTCCGACAGTGTCAGCCACAAGTGTCTCTCGATCACGGTGAGAGACGCCATGTTTCTGCCGATGGACTGTGTAGCGGACTTGGTGGCTCGCAGAGCTAAGTCTGTGGCACTTCCGTTGGCCCCCCTCGTCAATTGTGCAGAGAATTTGTAGCACAGCCATGGAATGGAGCGCTGAAGCGGCTTGACCAGCGGTGGCGTAGAGGCGATCGATAAGTGCCAAACTGGTCCTGCAGGCTTTAGAGGGCAGAGCTAGCTTCAATTGCTATCCAGCGGAGGGCGGGCATAGGTGAGTTGCCACCGCTTCCTCAACCAGAGGAATAGCGAGGTAACCTTAGTCTCTCGCGCCGTCAACAACGGAGAGAGTCGAAGAGACAGTAGACCGCAGTCTGGGCGAAAATGGCGCCTTCCAGCTCTTAGATAGCTCCTCGTGGAGTTCCAGCAGGAAAGGGGCGGGCCTATTGAGAGACGTTGAGTGACGTCCCGGCAGAAAACAGCCATCCAGCCGGCTAGGCGCGGGCTCCCTGGTTGGCGACCAATCGAGGCCGGGGTCCTCCAAGCCCCTAGAAATGAGGCGGAGGAGTTCAGAATCAAAGCTTGTCTGCACGCCGCCAGACTCTTGCACGGAAGGGGCCGAACCACGGTTTGGGACCCGACCACCCTTCACTCCCCGAGGCTGCAAGCGAGCAGACATAATCTTCCGCATTGTCCCCATCAGACTCCAGATGCACGACAGGAGCAGTAGGGAATTGGCCGGCCATAACCAAGGTGGGGAATCAGAGAGAGATGTGCACAGGGACAGTGCCGGTGTGCATTCTCTCACAGTGGTAACCACAAGCATTCTCTGCATGCGGCGCTTCTTACAGCGCGGCCCGGACGAGAGAAGTGGAGGGGCAGGGTCCATGTTGAAACTGGCGAGTCGAGCCCGCAGGGTCGACACAGCCATGCAGTTGCATTCCGTGCAACCGCCCAGGGAAAGCGTGTGGTCCACATGGTTTCTTTCCAGGCAGGAAACCATCAAGATGTGGTGGGCCCCTGTCGCTGGGGATCAGCAAGAGCCTCAGTTTGAAAAACGAGACATTTGTAACAACTCCTCTGCTCTTTTAAGAGAAGGAATGTAATGAAAAGTATATAGGCACCGGATAGCGCAGCAGGAACGGCGGTGAAGCAGCGAGATGGCGGCTTCCGGTCTGCAGAGCAGATGGCTCGTCCTGCTGTAGTGCTTTATTCGACGGCCCGGCCTCTCCTGAGAATCAACAATGTGATCTGAAGAGATACCCTATCTGGACTTGACTTATATAGAGATAAGCCATGCCCATTCTGGCAGGATGTGATGCGTGAGTGCGCCCGCTTCCTCATTGGTGCTTACGTCACGATCAGTCCACCAATAGGCGCGAGCAACCAAAAGTCGTCGGTCTGCTCTCTGCAGCAATGCTCTTTAAATTAATGAAAAATTAAAGGATAATTTTATTTTTGGCTTCAGTATTCTCGAGCTAGCTTACGCAACATGAGAGTACTCTCGTAAGAGAACAATACAATCTCCATGTGTGTTTTAGATTTAAATGTGATTTTTATTTTATTTATTTTTTGACATATTGAAAATTAAGGAAATGCCTTGTTATACTTTAATACATTACTGTGTCAATAGTTATTTCATTAGAGAGCATTATTTGATTAAGGTTTGATAATGACCTATCAGTGTTGCACAGGAAGTTGATCATTTTCAAAAAGGAAGCAAAAACCTTATTGTTAGGTTTAACATTTAAACAGAGCCACCATCTGTTTTTCAAAAGATTCTTTTAACATCCATCTTCTTGGGGCAACACAGTGGTCTCATTGAAGGCTGATTAGAGAATGATTGGCAATCAATTATGTATCCCTATTGTAAACCATTATATTTTTCACTGACGGTGCTCTTGAATATTACATATCACATGAATCAAGTTATCGTTTGGCAAAAGATGAAATCCCAAAGTTTGGGATGACATTTAGAGCGGATATTCCGAAAATATTTTTGTTGTTGTTACGGAGCCATGTTGATGCGAGGTCTGATTTAATCAGGCATCCAGGTGCTGTTGCCTCACATATTTACATACACATACGGAGTGACACATTGCCAGTGTGTCAATGAATACTTTGGTGTTTTTCTAATTGATGTTTTTTGCATGACTGTTCTCCATTCAGTCCTGTCACATCTCCGACTGAGGGTTCGCACAGAAGCACGGAAAGAGCAGCCCGAGGTGTCACCTCTAATAAAACATTTATATCCAGGGGAAAAGCATGTCCAGTGTTAGCAACCAGAGCAAACTCAGGATTGGCAGAGGGAGGTCCTTTTGAAGTAAGTGTTTTGAAGGCGGGAAGCAATGGTGTTCATTGTCTGGGAATATCACCCCCCACCTCCCACCTCCCATCCCACCGCATGGGGGTAAGCGTTAAAGTCTCACAGTGGTAGCAGTAACTTCAAAAGCCGTCCCATGAATGGGGCTATGTGACCCCTGCCCACTACCAGCAGCTAAATTGGTAGATAAAGAATCAGGGTAATTTGTATCGACTCAATAAGTTACTATGTGGCCAAACAGGAAGGTCATGACTTCATGCCGCAACCGTGGCCCCATGGCAACCGGACATCAATGTAACATCAGTTCTCAAAACACTCCCGTTTCAGTCTCGATACACTGTCAACAAGGAGCGATTGTGCAAATAATATCAGGCCTGATAGCGGTATAGCAAGAGGGCAATGGGCAAAAGGAGGAAGTGGCTCTATTTTCTGGGCATCTGCATTTGTTTGTTTGAGAGAACAGCTTTCAGCATGAGATCATAGCCGGATGGACAGAGAAGCGTTGGGTGGGTGAGACGGGGACAGATATGACCCTATTCGCCCCTCATGGAAATGACAGGGAGCGGTATTCCCCCTTGGTCCCGCTCAGTTTGCTCAGCTCAACCAAAATTCTCTGAGCATTAAAATCAATGTTGCCATTGTTAGGCCAAACAGTGCATTCTGACCATGGCCAATGCAAAGAATTCCCAATGGTCCACTGGGACTTGCAGATTCGATTATGAGAATGGCCAAGGTTGTCTTTTACCCCCTCTGAAGAATGGGCTTCCTTGTTCCTGGCTGGGACAATGGTGTTTCTAAGTGTCATGTGAAACTTGCTGAACTTTGTACAATAATTCAAGCCTTTGATTCGACAAATGTTTTTGCGCCGGCCTTCACATCTGCAAATACCTCCACATTTTGTGTCTGAGAATAATGTGGCTCTGAAAAGTTCTCACCCTGAGGAAAAAAAATGCATTCAAGAAATAGGTCTGGGGGAAGATAAGAAAAGGTGCGGACAAAAAAGTTAGGCACGTACATAAGTTTTGCTATTTGGCTTTTGTTGTTTGAATTAAAATAAAGGTTTCCTTCTTGGCTGTCACAATCTATTAGAGACGCCGGAGAGCTGCTATCACTGTGCAGGCTGGCTCGTCCAGAACTGGGAGTGAAGCTGACGGTGTGTGGAAACTAACACGGGCACTGCGCTGTGACCGTGTCACCTGCAATCAGCGCCAGCACCCGGCCAGATTAATCATGACAGTAGGCAATATTTCCAACATTATTAGAAGAGAAACCTAATATTTTGGGACATCAGGGATCTGGGTTCTGGTGTCCATCAAAGTGAGAGCCTTCATTTTATGCTCCGTGGATGGGTAACCTCGGCACTTAACCCCTTTTAGATATTCCATCTCTCTCCTCTCCTGTCTTTCAAAGCCGAGCTCAGCCCACCTTGGAGAATAAGAGGCGTCTGGCTACAGCCATGCATTCAACCAATCCATAGTATCCACACCTATTATGCCACAGTAAAATAAGTGATTGTAAAGTGATCTGAAAATAATGTCCCTGCAAGCCGAACACCTTGAAGGCACTGGGTGGCAGACCAAAGGGCTGCAAGAAGCGAAAACAAAAATGGCATCTGAGTATTGTATTGTATCTGAATGAATTGAAGGAGGAAGCTGTCAATGTACAAACACCTTACATGGGAAATGCATTCATTTGTGGCTTTGCATTTGCAACTTCTTACCATATTTAATGCATTAGGTATCATAAACTACCAATTAACAATACTTTTTTATGAATCTAGGTTATTTTTAATTTCTTTATATACCAATACATTTTATTAATCGTATCATATGAGAAAACATTCTTATTATTTTAACCCACAGAATGTTATTGTGAAGCAAGAATTGGCATGCATTTAATGTAATGTTATAAAATGTAACTTTCTATTAAAACAATTATTTAAAAAAAAATGTTTTATTTAAAAATGTTTTTATCTAGCTTGTTCGTGAGATTTGGCATTTATTTAATTGTCACTTTTTCAGTTTGTGCTTAATCCATAAGAGGTAATTTATTCATTGATCTGACTCTCACCGCTCTCTCTCTCACACAGCTCCGTGGCTGTTTTCTAGCCAGCAAATGTTTGATTTGTCTGGCACAGGACGCTTTGTGCACCAACGTGTGACTGTTCATTAAGGAGACTTAGTGTGTGTAATACACCATAGCATTTCCCCATTTATTTAATTTGTAAGGCTCTGACATCAATTGTTGAGCTTCATTTGCCCAGTCGTGGCATCAGATGTCAGTGTTAATAAGGTAGTGGAGGTGTATGTGTGTGTGTGTAAAGATGCGACTGCATGTGTGCTGGGTGGTGCAGTGCAAAGTAAAGCTGTGAAAATGCTTCATTTCGATTCCAGTGTCTGAAAAGATCAGCAAGATTAAAGAACAGCGAGATAATGCATAAAGACATTCATTGCAGGCTATTTTGCCTTTAGAAAAATGTGTTGAATGTAATATAATCTCCATTTCCTCAGACATTTGAACTGTATCTATATATCTGGCAGACTTTTGCCTCTTGGGCCATTTCCCACATTCTTGCTTGAGTTTTAGGACAAGACATTTATTGACCAGCCTTTCTGGTCACATATTCTATCCTTTTTAGATTTCTATTGGTCTTTTATGCAGAATGGGCTCGCGTTTTAAAGCTAAACCCCATTTGAATATGGGTGGACAAAAGGATGTTCTAAGTCAGACAGCAGCCTTCTATGTGCTGGAAAACATGACTTCACGACACATCCTCATCTCAGGGCCTGGACTCTTTTATCATTCACATTGACTCTAACCATAAGCGCGCCTAGAATTTAATTAAAATGGACAAACACAATGGCCAAAGGTCTGTGGTGCACAGTGCAGACAAAATGGCATGACTCAGTTCTCAAACGTATTCGGTCACAATTAAGAAGCTCTTTGTCACGGACAGAAAAACACCATGATGGTGTTGTCCTCTGAGTTCAACCCACCCACTCACAGGTCCAATCATAATTCATATGACAATGATACCCATTATGCTCTTGTTATGGCAACTCTGGAAAGGATGTTCTAACAAATAAGATGTCAAGATTGTACCTTAAAAAAGGAGGGAAAAGCGGGAGAATTCTGTCGTTGAGGACCAATGTATTTGTACCCATGCACTTTGCACAAAAGATCCAGTGTTTTCTATTCTCAGCAGCAGGCCTTGAACGGAGAAGCTTGGAATGCTTTGTAGGCTACGGAGGAGAATTTATTCTTTGTGGAGTTTCATGAAGTATGTTTTACCATACGCCTTTGCACCGGCTGTCAGACATTTGGAGTTGCAACAGGCTAAAGAAAGTTTGAATAGATTAGCAGAGTTATTGCAAATCTGCAGCCCACTAATGGATTAATCAGTGGGATGCAAATAGAGACTTTGTTCTGACAGACCAAAAAGGTGAATGCTGTTTTAATGAGAAGCTCTGTAGATGCACAGTGTTAATGTCTGCAGGGATAATTGATGCACTCTTGGCCTTTATTTTATTTCGTTGAAGCAGTATTTTGGTTTGGACACTAATGCAATTGCACATTTGATTGGAGATATTGAGCTTAAATGCATTAGTTTGTGTGCATACTAAGCCAAGATTATTTTATTCGGTTAACATAATTTTAAATGACTACTACTTTGTGAGCCAAGGCATTGCAAAAAAAAAAAAAAAAACTTATTTACACACTTGTGCCTTCGTGCTGTTGTATAAATGCAATATCACACGCACGGCTTTGATTACCTATGGCCGAATTAATGTCACCCATGTCACGCGACTATGAGTGTGATAGGCCTAGGCCTGATAGTGTGTTAAAAGCTAAGTACAACTTATCGAAATCCGTATCATGTCACATTGATTCGCTCAACCGTGGAAAAGATGTCAGTTAAACAGCTTGTAATCAATGTCATGTATTGTCATATTTACCTCAGAAAACCCAAGTCATCTTGAAAAAAATAACTCTAGAGAGTTATTTATATATATATTTTGCTAAATATATACACCATATTACATATGCATTATAATCTTAATGTTCTTCAATATTTAATGCATATTTGATAAATCTGGCAAATAAATGTTTATATTTTATATAATCTTCTTATTATAAAAAAATAAAAAAGTGTAATTTAAGTCTTTGTATAGCTACAAAACAGTTCATTATTACCTTCATATTAGGCTAATGAAGCCTAGTAGGCTACAACTAGACTCCCATAGTTTACAGCATTAGTTAAGAGATTCGATTTCCTTGAGAAATTTTGCCATTTATTATAACTGATATCCAAAATAATCAATATTGAATCTAAATCGAATCGAATTGCAAGCTTGTGAATCGAAATCGAATCGAATTGTGAAATTTGTGTCAATACCCAGCCCAAATATATATTTGTTACCTATATGACACCCTGGGATGAGAATGCGTTGTGTATAAATGCAAAATCGCACTCGTAGCCATTGGGGGTTGGGGGTTAGGTGCCTTGCTCAATGGGACCTCAGTCATTTGTCATTTTAATCCCCCTCTCTTCATCTATGTTTATTCGTCACTCTCTCAAATCTATGGAGGGTGAGGACTTTATTCAACCACTGAAGAAATGCAGTGGGCCTGCTTGGCTTGCAGTTTATTGAAATACTGTGTAATGAGGGAGAGAGAGAGCAAGAGCAACAACCCTCTGATTCAATAAAGAAAATACTTGTCTTGAACACAAAGTGCGAAGGCTCAGTCACTCTCTTTCAAGGTGTGAAATTTCTTTATCACTTATAATGTGTGCCATTCGCACGCGTGTACTCTCAGGTGTGTCGTCTTCATAGAGCCAAAGATTGTGGTCACATTTAAAATAATTACTAGTACATTCCAGTCTGAAAAAAAAAAAAACGTATAGAGTCACATGCACTATACATGAATGTGAATAATATTTCTGCTGAATTAGTAAATTAGTATTGAATATTGGTCATATGAGGATTCACATAGATGCTTGTTGGGGTTGATTATGAAAATAGGCAAGCGATTTGATTAACTCCTCATATGACTACAGTTCATGCATGCAACTGGCCTTTTACTCTAAAAGGATCACCTCCTGTCACCGTTTGACTGAAAAACTCTTAAATCTTTATTCCAAGACAAATTCATGTTTAATCATACTTGGCAATAAAGCTCATTCTGATTCTGATTTAAAGGAAGTTTGTCATCCTCTTGGAAAAAAGATTGGAAGATTGTCATCTCCCCCCCCCCCCCCCCCACCCCCAAAAAGAAACCCAACAACAACATTTTGATTATGAGCAGCACTTTTAATACAAAGCTACGAACCTCTCCAAAAAGTAAAACAGGCTATTGTATTTTTTTGCTGTATAGGTTGTAGAAGTGTGATGTAATTTTATAAGTTTTGGAAAGTAAACTTTCGTTCATACACCACTGTTACTGTAACCATCTCTGTGATTTAAATAAATATAATCAAGAACCTCCTGAGCAAATATGTTTGCCTTTCCCTACCTTAATTGTACTATTATGTTTTACTGTCTTATTATAATCCCTTTAAGTCAACATACAAATAACAAAAACACTATAATGTATTCACTTCTTGGACAATAAACAACGATAATTGGTCGTCACAAGTATGAATTCCTGACTCCTGAAATGTAGTGTTCTCCACTGGTAAAAAATTGTCTTTTTTTAGCATGGAATGCAGTATAAATTGTCTCGCCAATTATCAAATGGCATCCTCGTCTCGTCTCTAAATGGTTGTTAGCAGCTGCTTGAAATATGAAACAAAACAAGCCTGTTTTAAAGTTATATGTGAAATTCGATTTAACAGAGCTCATGTCTCTTCTACAAGACTGGGAGGTTGTGTGGCCTATCCACAAGTTTCCGAGGGGCGCTCCTGTAAAAAAATAAAGTGGGTGAAACTTCCCAACGCATTCTCACCCCAAGGCGTCACCTTTGACCATGCTTCAATATTTGACGTTTTAGGCGCCCTTTAGCGTCACTTACATGACGCGATCCTACGGCGTCATCTAACTGACGCTAAAGGAAAGCGTCAGTTAGAGGACGCGGTTAGGTTTAGGTGTGGGGTGGGGGTAGGGTACACGCGATCCTAGGGCGTCATCTAACTGACGCTAAAGGGCGCCTAAAGCGTCAGATATTGAAGCATGTCCAAATGCTTCCCAAGGCGTCAGTTAAGTGACGCCTTGGGGGTGAGAATGGGCTGAACTTCCGGTGAGGAGGCGGAAGTAGCATTCCAATGGTATTTTGTGTGTTAGTTAGCGAAGAGGCTAGCTGTTTTTCTGAGAATTATTTTACTATTTAAAGACGCAAATCTTTATGAGAGATGTCGTTATGGAGCTCAGGGACAACATGTGCTGTTCGCGGTTGTATGTATAACCTGACTAAACTAGTTCAGTGGCTTAAACGTGATTGTTTTGAACATCAACTGAAAACGAAATCAGAGTGTTCCTGCCAACGACTGTAGTTTCCATCACCTCCCAAAAGACGACGAATCGTGTACATTTGTTTAAATTCTTAATGTTCTATAAACTCTATCAGCGTGTGTTTGGCTGTTCTCTACTGATGTTACACCTAAACTCAGGATCAAAGCCTGTGTTGACAGAATACCAAATGTGCCAGTTAATGTATTCAAGTAGCACATTCATTTATAATTTTGAATAAACTCCAAAGCACAATGACTAAGTGTGTATTTTTTATTTTAATTGTTTGTCAGCTCGCACAACTGTCTGTCACCATGCCTTGATGAGTATTGATTATTAATAATGTTATTATAATACTCCCAATCAACTACTGCGGAGGGTAAAGGTACTGTTATTTCACCCTTTTGAATTTGGTTGAGGTTGTGTTCCCACATCGTTAGCTAGTTTGGATCGCTATAACTTGAATGACTGTCAACTGTTGAATGAACGAGTGTCAAGCATGTCAAATCGTGCTTTGTTTACTTCCAACCGGAAGTCGCGCCCACTTTTGACGCAAGGCCTCATGGGGCGTAGGAAACTTGTGGATATGGTAAACACTGAAATAAAGTTGTTAACATCAGGTAATGTGTTATTTTAAAAGGTTTTGTTTTTAGGGAGTATGTAATAGGTTTTTTTCATGCTTGATGTAAAACAAATTTTTCACACATTTTACATAATTACATCTCTTTCATGTTTTTTTTTTTTTATTAATTTATTTGACGGGGACAGTGTACATTAATTAATGTTACTGTAAATGCACCAGAATTAGCCAAAAGGCTTATTTTTTACCTGCTGCAAATTCTCATGCCCCATACCATAACTACTAATTCCCATCACACTAGTAATTGAACTGTACCAGGCCTCTCCCTAATATCCAAAATACATATTTGAGAAAATACATAACCAGCCAGTGTTCAAAACTATCTGCTTGCCGTAGCTCGATTCAAAGCGGTAAGCTTGTAAAAATGTTTTTAATTCCAGTGGTCCTAGTGGATTTCCGCGGGAGATTCGAGCATGTCTTTGCGTCATTACGTCACATCTGTACACATAAAGAAGGAGTCTCAGCTAGTAAGCTATATTGCGTGTGAGGATGTTGGAGGTGGAGATTTATAGCCTTTTCTCACAGCACTTGATATAATTAAACTTATCCAGAAAGGTTCAAACGACAATCCCCAGTGACACCTGGAGATTCACCCGCTGTAAAATGCAAAAGACTTTGTTCGGACTTGGGAGTGGCTACAGAAAAAAAAAAAGAGACTGCAACTGGCCTGTGCGAAAACAAGGATACAAATCGGAAGGACAT
Organism: Pimephales promelas; assembly: GCF_016745375.1. The sequence continues at coordinate 7,358,656 of NW_024121421.1, forward strand.
TACATGTAGTCATACAATGCTTGCTTGCGTTGTTAACATTAACAGTTTGAGAACAAAGTATTTGCACAGTTTTGCGTGATATGGTAACTTGTAAATCGCGCTGATAAAACTAATAATTTAATCAGCGCAATTTACTGCAATGTCAGAAGAAAAGTGGATTTTTTTTTATTTTTTTTAATTTTTTTTACTAGTTCAGAGTTTGAAACCCTGCTCTGGAATGATATAGTAGGAAAAATTTCAAACGGCAATGAAAAAAGCAACAAGTTTACTTAAGAAGAGATCGTTATTCTTTTTTTAATAGTTCGAAAAGTTCACTCAAAAAAACAATAACTTTATATTACAGTCAGCAATGTGTAATGACGACGCACAATGCTAGAGCCTTTAGACTTGGCGTTGCACAGACCAACACATTCTCATCCCAAGACGTCATCTAAATGGCGCTTGACCATACATCAACATCCGACGTTTTAGGGCACCCTTTAACATCACTTAGATGACGCTATCCTAGGGTGTCATCTAACTGACGCTTTATCTTTAGTGTCCGTTATATGACGCGGTTTAGGTTTGGGGTAGGGTTAGGGTTAGGGTTAGATAGTGTCATCTAACTAACGTTAAAGGGTAAAATGTAAAACGTCGGATGTTGCCAAATGAACAAAAGCGTCAGTTAGATGATGTCTCTGATGAGAACGGGCTGCACAGACTGATCAGTTAATGACATCAAAGTACCTCGAGGGCGATTCAAAAGCATTCGGAGCCGTCTGCTCTCTAATCGCTCTAGCGGTACTGATGTCATTAACCGATCGGTCTGTGCAGCACCGCTTCAAGTCAAACATGCCTTTTATGTAAACGGTTCACATGCTGCGTCTGTCCAGTCAGTGACACTGACTGTGCAAATATGCAAATATGGAGTTAAACCTGGCGATTAGGAATGTGCAGTGTGAGGCCCCGATCAGACCGGATGCGTTTTTTTCAACCAGATCTCACGACCAAGTCGAACAAATTCGACGAATGATTAAAAAGTGGCTTATTCGTAACAATTCATACGACCTCACTCGTATGAATTAATACGATTTTGCTAAATCGTACCTATTTTCCGAATTGGCCAATTCGTACGAATGACCTACCCCTTACCCCGACCATAAACCTAACCATCACGTGGGTTTAGACAAATCGTACGAATTAGTACGAGTGAGGTCGTACGAATTAGTACAAATTAGACACTTTTTAATCATGCGTCGAATTCGTACGAATTGGTCGTGAGATAGTGTTGTTTTTTTGCAGTGAGAGGCACCTTTTTTAATTGTTTTTTTAATTGTCAGTGAGTGTTTTAGATGCCATTGAGCCACAACAATTTGAGGCTGTCTACACTCAACTCGACAAAACACCATTGCAAACGTTCGTCCCTCGTATCAGAAATAGCAATAGCGCTTGAAGAATGTAAAAATGGGGCAAAAGTTTACTGTTGGGCATTTGTCATGTTGTGTCTTGCCATGCCACATCCAGTGTAGACAGCATCATTGATTATAATGGGTTATATTCTTTTGTTGTCGCGTTGCACCGCTTAAGTGTTAAGGTTTAGATATTTTTAAGTGTTGTGTGGGTGCTGTGTGTGATCACATCATTTTAACGACTTTAGATCAGCTCTATAAAAAAAATGTGTTAGCCATTGTCATGCAAATATTTACTGTATGCAAAACATGGACTATCGTTTTGAGTTTTAAAAAGAAATCTTTTGAAAGTAACATATTGTTAATTGATTTTATTACTGGTCACACTGAAAGTGTGATTTCAATTTATTAATACTCAAACCCAATCATTTCAGTCTGTGGATAAAAAAAAGCACTTATAGAAACAATGTTCTTTTGAAAGAGAGATGAAATGGGTCAGTATATGTGTCATAGTGATGCAGCTGTGGTGGTACACAAGGTAGTCTTTACAGAAGGACTTTTGTTGAAGGATTAATGTAATCAGAGAGCACACAGATCTAACGTAAAGTTGTTTCAAAACAGGTGGGTATTATACCTAAACTAATTATCATGTTTGGGGAAACAAGTCTGTTGACAAGATTGCAAAAAGGTGTTGGATTGCTTATAACACTTATGAAGATCAAACTTTTGGAATATGTTTAATATGAACAAGAAACAGTTTAAATCTCTATCCCAACACTAAGAAGGCCAAAGTTGCAATGAAAGACTGGCGAGTGTCTGTCTGGCCTGTACAAAAAACATTTCCTCTTCATCTCAACTGATTCATTCTCAGTTAAATGATTTTTATCTCTTTGAGGCATGTGTCTTATTCAGTTGAAGCCAAGTGAATTGTCCTCTTAAAGACATGAGGAATCTTTTATCTCTCATTGGGAGTCATGTGGCCTCTGGACAAACTGCAAATTCACACAAAAAATGGACATCTGAAGAATTGTGGCAGTAGATTCACAGATTTACCAACCATCAGCCAAAGTCTGAATAAAGGTATTTTTGGACTCAACTGGTGCTTTTATCCTTCACCACCAATACGACATTCAAAAACTTTGCAATCTTCTGTTAAACACAAAAATATTTGTTTCCCCATCCGAAATGTCTGAGCTGCTTTGTTTCACAGTAAAGCTGATTATTAATGTCAGCATAAACATAACAATAAAAGTTATGAAATTTTCTATAAAATTAAAAAAGTATATAAAAAAAGTACTATAAAATTTTACTTGTGCACCATATTCTTCGAGTTTTCTAAGTTTTGTTCCTGAATGAATGGCTGTATATGAATTAGAAAATGCTCTCAAATGGACAATGGCGCTTGCTTTGCCACTTTTATAAACTTATTTAAATTTTTACATGTTCATGTTCTGTTACCTTTTTGTTTTGTTGTAGAATGTTAGGGAGTTAATACATACTATACATATTCTTCTAACACAGTCTCATCCCAAGACATCATATAACTGACGTCTTGGGACGTCTTGTGACCATACGTCAACATCCGCCTTTTTAGGGTACCCTTAAACGTTGGTTATGATGTTATCGGATCCTAACCCTACCCTACCCCAGACCTAAACCTACCCCTAAACCTACGCCGTCACCTAACCGACGTTAAAGGTAAAGTGTCAGTTGTATGACGGCCCGGGATCGTCATGTAACCGACGTTTAAGGGTACCTTAAAAAGGCGGATGTTGACGTGTGGTCAAAAGACGTCCCAAGATGTCTGTTCCTCATATGTATGTTATAAATTATGTTATTTCAAAATCTGTGTCAAAATTTCATTCATGCGGATTTTTTTTCCTATTTTTACAGACTTTTCTTAGAGTGTATATAAACATTTAGTAAAACATTTTAGTTTTATGTTTTTCCCCCATTAAAACTGGTTATAATGGAAGTTTGCCAAACGTACGATGGAATCCTCCAAAACTGGGGAAAGAATGTCACAAGACATTTTGGTGGTGCAGGACAAAAGAACCATGTAAAATATACTTTAGTCTTTGCTTCACTACTGTGGTTCTCTAAACCTCAAGGGACCTGTTAAGAGTCAAATTTTCTGGTTAAAAATTCACCCAAAAATGTCAGCTGTGCAGTCTTGATTTACCGTTTCTCACTTCATTCATTCTCAATCAAAGAGCACGTTTGAGATCCTTCTCTATCTACCCCCCTTTTCCCACAAACAGTTGATACAACGTGATGAGAGATTTTTTTAAAAAGCAACCTTTGTTTGTGTCCTGGTGTGCTTTAGAATCCTTTAATTAGGGAAAGGCGTAGTGCCATCAGAGGATAGAAGCCCTGTAGGCTCACCGTGTATATTTGTTTTCACAGTGCTAGAGAGAAGTGATTGGGTTTTAATGGCCGGGGCCTGTGCTGTGCTTACCAATGCTCTTGCGCAAACTTCATTTTTATTACCTTGCGGAAAATATTTGCTCATTGCTTTCCTGTTTTCTTCTTTCTCAGCTTTGATCTCTCAGGGTAAACCAAAAGCCTTTGAATATAATAGTGCTATGATTATGGAATACTTAGAATATATCACATCGTGCTTATACATCTCTTTGAGTCTGTTCAAAATGTAACCATGAGCAGTACTTTTAATCATTCCCGAAAGGGTAAAGCTACAGGAAAGGAATGAGCTGACCAGCACAACCACAATTTAGTCAGTTGAATTAACGCTAGATTGACACCCTCAGATGTAGGGTTAAAGTTGATTCCACCTCAGGGTGGAAAAAAAAGAGAGTTATTGATGCCAGTTCTCTTCTGATGCCTCAGGGTTCAGTGTCCTGGTCCCACACTATAGCACACAAAAGCATCTCTGTGCGAAACAGTATCAACTGCACATCTGGGGGTGAAGGGGCAGGTTGGACTGCATTTAACTGCTTTGTGAATCACTTGTCTGGACGCATGAAAACATGCAATGTTCATGCATTGTGAACACAATTAATTACATTATTGGTACAATCTAACTGCACACTGATTTTAATAAGCAGCTACATCAGGTCTTAATGTCCCGCAGACCTTTGTGAAGCCAGTGCGGTTTTAATACCAGCCTCAGTCATCTCACTGCAGCCACTATTTTGGCCACTTCTGCTGTATAAAGCCATCCAGTCCAGTCGTTAGAGAAAGCGAAATTACATTACTGCTTTACTAATGTTTAATTACATTAATGTGCAATATCAGTCGTTAACGGCCATTAATTATAAATGAAGATGTAATGATGGCCATTAATATTTAATTAAAGAGCAATCAAGTGTTATTTGGCAGTGTTACAAAACTAGACACTAATAAAAGAAAGAATGTTCTCAGCCTGACAAGACAATGGCCAGTGTGCCATCATATATTGCAGGAACTGAATGGGAAGGGCATGGATACATTTTCACAACCTTTCAGAGGTGAAGTTACTTGCTGATGAGCTTGGCTAATGTTTACGCCTAATGTTTGTGATGAAACGGTCACATTTTTTTTTAACTGCTTTGCTTATGCTCACTGAAAAATCATCAATTACTCGCCATCAAACCTGTATGCATCTTGAAAAATGTCCGTGTGTGTGTGTCAAAATACCCAAGGGACAAAACATCACCAAAAAGAGGGCGATATCCAATCCTTGTACTTGTGGGGACATTTTTTTTTTTTTGTTCCCCATGAGAGAAAAGATCTTGTAAATCATTCTTATTGATGTTTTTTGAAAATGTAAAAATGCAAAAAGTTTTCTGTGATTAGGGTTAGGGGAGAAAATATAGAATATACAGTTTTATAGTAGGAACTTGCAGAAAGTCCCCATAAAACATGAAAATATTGACATAGAAATGATGAAAAAGTATGTATGTGCGGGCACCCACACTATGGAAGTTTCAGTGCGATGTTTATCAAATAAATGAATTCAGGTTTATAATGAATAAGTCATTATGAATACATTTTGACAGATTTGTCATGTTTGGGTAGACTACCCGTCCAAGCTTAAAGTGTATACATTTTAAAAAGCCACTTGTTATGAAAGGATTTTAGCTTTAAGTCTTGCATTTCTTGCTTTGTGTGTGTGTGTGTGTTCTTGTACAATTAATGCCACATGGTTCGATTATTTTCTATTCCAGTGAAAATTATGCTTTTTTTATTTTTTCAAGTTTGATTCAAGTGTGAAAATACGTGGGCCCACTGTATTTCACAATAATTCACATAACAACAAAGCAAAGCTTCGAAAACTGCTAAATATTGCAGCCAAACCCTCAAGCATTGGCTGTAAATGGATTTAAATTCTCAAAGACAATTCCTTTTCATTGCTGTGCGTAAACAAAGAGCAGAAATCAAAATGCAGTGGGCTGTTTTAGGGACACAATTGAAGCCTGTTTGCTGTTGAGTTCAGGCCATGCTATTCTCATAGTTTGCCTTGTGGCCCAGACTGTTGTGATGAAGAACACCCATGCAGCCCTATTGAGATGGTAAGCACTGCTTGTTTACTCAAGTTTTCCTTTTTTCCACATCCACAGTTACCAGTTAGCAAAACAAAAGGGCCTATGAGGCAGTCATTTGTCGAGTGGGCTCGCAAGCACACTGTTCGAGAGGAGGAGGCCGGTTTGTGGTACGGCACATGTTTGTTAAGGTGGGTTTCACCATTGTTTTAACCCAGGACAACCTCCCTCTGTTCCTTGTGATGTCTTTGTGTCAACCCTCATTGCTTCCAGAGTTTCCCTCTCCATGCTGGAAGAAAGTTTGAGGAGAGACATTGAGTAAATGTTTATTAGAGTTCATTGTTGCCATTTGATTCAGGATTGCACTTTACAGTAGAATTATCTATACATTTAGGTTTACATTGTTGCCTTGGTAACCAACTCATACTAAGTACATTAATCAATCCAAATCTGAATTTGTCCTCAAACAAAGACAGATTATCCATAGTCAAATTTAGTTAACATGGCTAATCTAGATGATGCTTAGTAAAACAAAATAAATGGTTTCTTAACTGAAAGGCAGGACTTCACATGCCTTCTAGCCACCATATCGAATGTGACGCTTTCTTCCATAAAGTTACATCAATAAACCAGTAAAACAATTCTCGCCACAACAAACTAAATAACCTAAAACTTTTCAAAATAATGATGACCTATAAATGATTTGATTTAAAATAGTCAGGTCTTTGTCTTTTGGCTTAGCAATGAAGTCCAAGAACAATACTTTACTTGTGTTTTCAACAGAATTTTAATGAAAGTGTTCCATGTCTGATCTTAAGGAATAGATTGCAGATTAAAACAACTCAACAGAAAGCTTGAATCAGATGATTTTGTCAGAATATATTACCATAAGATTATTACTTATTGGCACTGACACCAAAAGATGAGATTCATTACTAATAGGCTTCATTATTTCTCGAGGACTTTTCCTCTTTTTATAAATCATTTCTGTCTTCTTTCCAGCAACAAATATTGTGGTTGAAAGTCTGGATGAAAATACTGAAAAAAGAAAAACTGTTTCACTGTTCATTTGCAGTTCAACACGCTGAAGTTTGTGACAGTTGTTAGAGTAATGTAAAAAGATGAAAACTTTCCATCGCTTCATTAATGAAATATGTACATTTTCCCCTCCTCTAACAATTATGTGGCTTTGAAAGCACATATTTTAGATGAATAATCATATTCACAGCTATAATTAGTGTAACACAGTATTAGTGCAGACTAGTGTGTGAAAACCGCGCAGGCCATTCCTCAGGTCATCAGTATGCAGATAACACACTGTAATTAAATACAATCCCCCATGCTGCATTCACCCTGCAATATTTCATCCAATTTTGTCCATCTGATGGGTTCACCCCTCATGGAGTCATTTTAAGACAGCTGTGTTGGTAGACACACAGCATATTAAATTGGATTTTTTTTACCAATAAATATAATTAGATTTTACATGTATTTGTTTGTACCATTTTTTTTGATATAGATAAAAGATATAGTCCAAGACATAGCACAACTCTCGAAACTGAAACTATCTGTATCATAGCACTGTCAATGGGTTTGAGAGTGTTAAGACGGACACAAGGCGCTGATGCAACAATTTTACAGTGACTTAACAGGCTGGCAACTTCAACCGGCCACCCTATCATTCTTACTCACAAATGAGTCCTAATAGAGCAGTGGAGACTACGGAGTCATTACTGAGAGCAGATATATATTTTCATTACATTTTACTTACTGGTTCCTAAATCCATTATCTCATAGCTGTAGAAGTAGCAATGAGGGCTGTCTTGGCATTACCTTTCTGTATTTGAGAGAAAATCCAAACTTCACTGGAATAAATAGTTGACCTAATAAGTTCTAAATTGTGTCCAAGTACAGTCTTTGTGTTTAAATAATACATTGGATTCCTTATTACTTCATCATTTAGTTTTGGGAAACAGCTGCTAGGTCTATCTTTGTACTCAGGGACTTTGCTTTACCTTGTTTCCTGAGTTTTTGAATCAGTTTCCTTTGTTCTCCATGTTTCCCACCACTCATTTGTAACCTTGGTTTCCAATTATGTTCACCTGCCCTTCCTCGTTATTTCTTATGTATTCGAGCCTTCGCTTTATGCTGTGTTCACACCAAGTCATAATTACTGTAAATAAAGCTCTGTATGCTTTAGAATCGCTCTTGCTGCACTTTGATGTCATACACCGATCGGGTTTGCACAGCGCCACTTCAAGCTGAACACACCTTAAATCTGCAGTGGTCAGATGGTACAAGTCATAGCTCTCAGAAAATTATGAGTTTACTCATTGTAATTACAAGTTCGCTAAGGCTTTTCCGAGTTCAGAGTCATTACGGTAATAACAACATTGCGTTCTTGGTCCGATATTTTCTTTGTTTTAGTGTGAAGCTGTTACGTTGTTTTTCTCCCTTGGACTGTTTTCTAGTTTGGATTACCTCCTTATTAAAATAAATAAATAATAAAAAAAATGCTACAACTGGTATTATATCTACATGACCTTGTCCTTTTCTTGGCCCCATCTGCACTGTAACAACAGCTACATTTTGATATATTTAAAGGGGATTTGTAATTTTGATTTCCTTGAATAGTGTAATACTGTGGCGCGTAATATTACAGTGTTTTTTTTTGAGGGTCCCAACATTGGTTTAACCAATGGTGTAAGTTTAGGGCAGGACTACTATTTTTAGATCACTTTAACTGATGAACAGATTAAATTTAGGCTTTTATTCACATATAAACATTGATCAGTGAATATAAACAGAAGCTCACCTGAACGTGCCATAACGAAAGCTCAAACGTGCTGCGTAACATAAGAATGAACCTCATTGTTTCTTGCTAAAGCTCAAATGTGCTGCATGTCGCGAGAATTAAACTCGTTGGTTCTTGCTGGAGCTTAAACGTGCTGCGTAACACACAGGAATGAACTTCATTGGTTTCTTCACGTTAAGCGAACATGCTTGAGCTTCCGTTTACCTCAACTGATATGCGAGTTAATTAATGTTTATTTGTGAATAAAAGCCTAAATTCAGTCTAGTACTCATCATATAAAGTGATTGAGTCTCTTCAGGAAATTGTGGACTAAACTTCTCAATTCCTATGGATTAGTTTTACTAACTTTTTGAAGCTTCAGTGTGTCTGTTGTGTAGCTGTCTATGGAGGAACAGAAAGCTCTCAGATTTTATCAAAAAAAAAAAAAAAAATCTTCATTTGTTTTCCGAAGATTAACAAAAGTACAGGTTCACACTTACAGGTTTGGAATGACACGAGGGTGAATAATTAATGACAGAATTTAAATTTGTGGGTGAACTATCCCATTTAAGTGACTAATTGTTATTAGCTACTACACTTCCCCAGTTTATGGATTGCATTGAGAATTGCAAACATTGCAAATTTTGTATTACAAGTTTTCATAAATGTTATGTTTAAATATGAAAATTTGGCATTATAATTAAGTATGCACTAATTGGAATATATTTCCAGAACACAAATCTTAACATTGGATAAAGCCAAGTTCAAAATTCGTTTATTTTTTTTTTTGACATATTAGAGTCAATGGTTTTTACTGAGGGGATTTTGGATATCTCTTTTTATCACCCCATAAATAAACCCCAGAAAAAAATAATACATTTTCACCATTTATTTGGAATAAAATTTCAAATCAGGCAAATTATATAATCAAAACCCTTAGTAAAAAACTTCAGAATATAGCTAACTATTTATGAGTACTGTGAACTTATTCCATTTGAGTTCAAATAATGTTAAATTAAACTATAATTTCACTTAAATGCTTTGTGTAAGTGAAAGGTAATTAAATTAGATTATTTGATTATTTAACCCTTAAATGCATGAATATTTTGCCAATCATTATTACATATTCAGGTATTTAGCGACTCGGATCAATATCTAGCACTGATGGATATTGTCGAGATAATACAAAACTCTACTGATATAACAATCACAGAAAAAATAAAATAAAGCATATTTTTGTGTACCGTTGTGGAGCTTGGAAGATTAAAACCGTTTTAACATTAAAACTGATGTTTTATAACATCATTACTGTCTTCGTCACAGCTCATTTCCCAGTACATTCAGTATCTGACTCATATTTGTCATGTCAAACATATTCTCAACTATCAGTACTTGCTCTGCAGTAAATCCCTGAGCCATTTCAAGTTTTGCTGATGATGCTTCCTATTCTTTTGTTTTCTGCCTGCGGTAACTATGAGTGAAACGTCACTTCATTATTGTGTATCAGAAATTGCCACCTTGTGGTATAATGGTGTATTGCACTTATTCAGTCATCAAAGATTATATTATTATTGTGCAGAAAAAGTATACTTGCACCGTTACACACCTCGGATCATCAGAAATACTATACAATTTTTCACCCAAAAAAAAAAAAAAAAAAATGAATGAATGGGAAAACAAAACTGAATGTTATAACACAAGTTATATTCTTGTATAATTTTTTTATTTTCTTGTTGTATTGTTTATAATAAATTATTTGATGAATACTAAGAAGGTCGAGGGTAGTGAATGACATCCCTTCTCACTAAAGACCCAGGGTATGCATTTAAGGGTTAAATAACTAAAATCATTTATTATTGTTAGTTAGCAAGAGCACAAGCACACCTGCATGAACTAACGTGATTAGCAAAGAGATCACTTCGCTGAAGTGTGCTCTTTAAATAAAGCAACATTGCTCTGCTTTGTCCAGCTTGTTTGCAAGTTAATCTGACCACATTTGGCATCGGCATTGTGCACATGCTCAATTGAAAGACAAAGGAGGTTCTTGTTTCATTTAATTAATCATTTAAACATTTGATTATGCTTTGTGTCATGTAAACTTGGTCTGAACGGTAGAGCTTCAGCTTAACTACACAAAAACATTAATACTGTGGCGTGCTTGTATATGTGATATAGTCATTTGTCCTTTTGAGGATCTTGGACTGTCTCTGGACTTACAGATCGAGGAGCCTGCTGAATGCAAGGAATGTAAATGATTCAGTGACACATTTCCAAGAGCTAGTACAAGCTCCCAGGAAAAACACTTGCGTGTCTTTTCCCTCCATTCTTGACTTCAGTGGAACGTGTATAGACCATTTCACAAGATGTAAACAACACCGGTCCAGAAGCACTTCCTGTTTCAGTTTTTTTTAACACTACATATAAGCTGGGATAAAATACAACCAACAGTACATTTAAAACTGAATTAAAAAGTTAAACAAACATCTTTAAGATGTTTTCTTTACACGTGAAATAAAGAAAACAGTTACAAACTGAAACAGGAAGTGTTTGTGAAATGGTCTAGATTCACAGGAGGAGGCTTGAGCTGCTACTCCACTGAGTTTGACGTGTCTTTCGGAATGCTAACAGTGTGTAACCTGACTCGGTCTATCACCCATGTTACCCAAACAGCACAGGCATACCCTATACCTCATCCCGTCCAACTCCTCACCCCACCTGAAACCGCATCCATTAGGTGTCAATGTCTTCTCAGTCATATTAAGATAGTGGCGTTATTGTTAGAAATGCTGCATGTTTTTCTCCGCCTTGTCTCCCAACAGCTGTGCCTATAACTCAGTGTCCATGTCCAGTTATGTTATATTTTAATGCGAGCCGAGATGTGATGAGTTATTGGGTTTGAGAACTGCATGTTCTTTGGGCAGAGGTCATCTGACATTCTAAACTGACTAAATCTGACTTTGAGATGTGCTGGGCTTGTATATGGCCTGGTTAAACCAGGTATTAACAAGCACCCAACACGTCCAACATGTTTGTGATCCAGTGTCTCAAACCACATGATGTCGAAAGAGTGCTGTGCATTTGTAGTGTAATAGCTAATACGATCTGATACTTTCTTGTGCATTGAAGGGCCATCTGTCAATCAACCATTCAACTAATTATGCAGACAGACATCACAGAATATTTTCAGTATGTAGTGACACAGAATATTAAAGGACAACTCCGGCGCAAAATGAACCTTTGGTCTAATTACACATTGTTACCTAGTCAACCGTTATGTAAGATTTGTTTTCATGATTGCCGAATGTAAATAGTTTTATCTCTAAAAACAGTTTAGCCCATAATGCTAGTATAACGCTAGTATATAGGGCATAGAGTAATGACAAATAAAAATCGCTTGTTATTACCACTAACAAGGCTCAAAATAGCCCCACACTAACGCTGTAGCATAATAAGGGTCCCTACATTCAAACCGAAGCATTGAGAACTTTGTCAGTGTCCATAATTTAATAAGAAGATATTTCAGCCCATTCTCACCCCCAAGGCGTCACTTAACTGACGCCTTGCGAAGCATTTGGACATGCTTCAATATCTGACGCTTTAGGCGCCCTTTAGCGTCAGTTAGATGACGCCCTAGGATCGTGTGTACCCTACCCCCACACCTAAACCTAACCGCGTCCTCTAACTGACGCTTTCCTTTAGCGTCAGTTAGATGACGCCGTAGGATCGCGTCATGTAAGTGACGCTAAAGGGGCCTAAAACGTCAAATATTGAAGCATGGTCAAAGGTGACGCCTTGGGGTGAGAATGCGTTGGATATTTTATACACACAGTCAACTTCGCGAAAACAGGAAGAAGCCATCTTTGAAAATTAGTCTCTACCAGTCGATCTACGAACGCCGATCCAAGTGCGCTGGTGATACTGCACGAACAGTAGGCTATGTACATATTGAAGAGAAGAAAATGGTTTGTGTTTCATCCAGAAACAACGGACCATATGAGATTCTGCACAGTTCAGCGCACTTGGATCGGCGTTCGTAGATCGACTGGTAGAGACTATTTTTCAAAGATGGTTTCTTCCTGTATTTGCGAAGTTGACTGTATGCAAAATATTTTCTTATTAAACTGTATGGACACTGACAAAGTTCTCAATGCTTCGGTTTGAATGTAGGGACCCTTATTATGCTACCGTGTTAGTGTGGGGCTATTTGTGGTAATAACAAGCGATTTTTATTTGTCATTACTCTATGCCCTATATACTAGCGTTATAGGCTAAACGGTTTTTAGATATAAAACTATTTAAATTCGGCAATCATGAAAACAAATCTCAGATAACGGTTGACTGGGTAACAATGTGTAATTAGACCAAAGGTTCATTTTGCGCCGGAGTTGTCCTTCAATACCAGTAATGTGTCTTGGCTGACAACTTGTGATCAAATTCAAAAGGCTGATGTTAATACCATGTATAAATGGGATCTATGACATACAAAAATAACATGGAGATCCCCAATGGGACCTTATGGCTCTTTTCCACTTTTGGTACGGCTCAGTATGGTTCGGCGCGGCACAGTTCGGCTCGCTTTGCTTTTCCACTGCACGTTACGAATCTGCTCAGCACGGCTCGGTTCGCTTTACCTCGGTTTGCTTTTCTACTGTAGTTAGTACCGCTTCAATGTGGGTGGGATTATAGCCTGACCGTTAAAGTTTATCCGTTCCTCGGCATAAACGAGAGGGATGTCTGCAATTCGTCCACTGACCACGATTCATCCATTACTTTTTTGGAAGTTTTCTTTCTTTCTTTTTTCTTCAAGCAAGTCAAACAAGTAGTTTTAAAACTGGTGCTACAGCGGTGGCTGTTACTGGCTATTTAAATATAGCGAGTATGACGACTCGCAAATACTGAACAATGATGCTGGTAGTGGCAATTCTGTCTGACTCTGACCAATCAGTGATTGGCAGTGTGTTCACGACACATTTTAGTATCGGTACGGTACACTTGGAACCTCAACAGAGGTGGTACCATTTAAAGCGAGCCGTACCGTACCATAACATGCAGTGGAAAAGCACCATTAGACAATGCTGTTACAAGAACATGGACATACAGTACACTAAACAAAATTATAACAACACTTTTGTTTTTGCTCCGATTTTTCATGAGCTGAACTCAAAGATCTAAGACTTTTTTTCTATGTACACAAAAGGCCTATCTCTCTCTAATATTGTTCACAAATCTGTCTACATCTGTGTTAGTGAGCACTTCTCCTTCGCTGAGAAAATCCATCCACCTCAAAGGTGTGGCAAGTCAAGATGCTTATTAGACGGCATGATTATTGCACAGGTGTGCCTTAGGCTGGCCACAATGAAACGCTAAAAATGCAGTTTTATCACACAGCACAATGCCACAGATGTCACAAGTTTTGAGGGAGCCTGCAATTGGCATGCTGACTGTAGGAATGTCCACCACAACTGTTGCCCGTGGATTGAGTGTTCATATCTCTACCATAAGCCGTCTCCAAAGGCGTTTCAGAGAATTTGGCAGTACATCCAACCGGCCTCACAACCACAGCCCAGGACCTCCACATCCATCATCTTCACCTCCAAGATCGTCCAAGACCAGCCTCCCAGACAGCTGCTGCAACAATCGGTTTGCATAACCAAACAATTTCTGCAAAATCTGTCAGAAACTGTCTCAGGGAAGCTCATCTGCATGCTCGTCGTCCTCATCAGGCTCTCGAACTGACTGCAGTTTGTCATTGTAAGTGATTTGAGTGGGCAAATGGTCACATTCGATGGCGTTTGGCACTTCACGGATGATTCTCGGTTTTCACTGTACAGGGCAGATGGCAGACAAGCGTGTATGGCGTTGTGTGGGTGTGGGTGTTGCTGATGTCAACTGTAGCAAGGTTCAAGGAAGAAGGAGGCAGGAACCGGATATCAATCAAAATAAAACTTTATTTAAATAAAATAAACAAACAAGCTACCCAAATAAAACATAACTACCGACGACTGCTGCCTTACCAAAATAAAATATAAAATACAAACAAAAGCAGGCCTGTTTCTCTCTCAATCAGCCACTCCGTTGCTAACCCTTTATGCTTCCACTCCTCCGTGAGAGATCCGAGACCGGTGTGCTTCACAGGTGCCTCACGACGTTCTCTCACGTCCCTCTGTCGTCCTGCTCACCACATCAACGTTGTGGGTCAAATGGCCCATGGTGGTGGTGGGGTTATGGAATGGGCAGGCGTATGTTATGGACAACGAACGCAGGTGCATTTTATTGATGGCATTTTGAATGCACAGAGATACCGTGACGAGATCCTGAGGTCCATTGGTGTACCACTCATCCACGACCATCACCTCATGTTGCAGCATGATAATGCACAACCCCATGTTGCAAGGATCTGTGCACAATTCCTGGAAGCTGAACACATCCCAGTTCTTGCATGGCCAGCATACTCACAGGACATGTCACCCATTGAGCATGTTGAGCATGGGATGCTGTGGATCGGCGTATAGGACAGCATGTTCAAGGTCCTGCCAATATCCAGCAACTTCACAGAGCCATTTAAGAGGAGTTGACCAATATTCCACAGGCCACAATCAACAATGTGATCAACTATTCGAAGGAGATGTGTTGCACTGCGTGAGGCAAATGGTGGTCACACCAGATACTGACTGCATTCGACCGGATTGCCTTCGTAGTGCACATGCTCTTTTGTTCGTGTGTGTTTGAAAAGCCGCAAAAGACCACATACTCACTACCTACTGACCTAATGCATAAACATTATGGGAAGCGCACTAGCCAGACAGGATTTAAACTTTGTCGACTGAAGATTCAAGACAAAAAACGTACCAAGCACAATGTTCTATCACCATTCCTGATCGCTAACACACACTCGGAGGGTTCAAGGGGTCTTGCGGCTGTCAGACCAAAAAACAAAAGCTGCTGCTCCCCTTATGTTTTTCTGTTGGCACTTTGATGTGTAAATTGCGTGGACTTATTTAGAACATTAGGTCGAAAAATCTTAAAAAATACCTTATATTTACCCCCCCCCCCCCCCCCCCCATAGACCCTCTCCTCGAAGAAATCACGACAGAAGAACCACTAGTTGTAAACGGGAATGTGTCTCCCTCGTCTACATGTAAACAGGCACTCAGTCTTTTAGCAGTTGGTTTTATCCGAAGCCATGTACAAAAAAAAAAAAAATGCACAAATGACTTTTCAGAACTTTTCATGGCTCTGCAGTGGTGGAACAATCCTATATTGAGTTATATGCATGTAATTGCTGATAATTGTTAAATAACTGCCATTATTATTTCGATTAAATACAGTCAATTAAAAATAAAATACTTAAAATAAAATGATTTGTGTTAACGATCACAAGTTATTTTTTGTAATATTTGCTATTTTGTGCTGTTGTGTTTTTAAAATGGTTTGCATTTTAAATATTTACTTTTCCTGTCATCTCACAATCACATAAAATGTATGTAAACTGAGGTGCTGAGTTTCCACAAAGAATATATGCTACCGTCTTCGGTGCTCTTTTATAAGTCTTTTATGCTCACCACAGATGCATCAACAATACAATAAAAACGGTAATATTGTGCAACATTATTACAATTTAAAACAACTCTTTTCTATTTGTATATATTTAAAAATATAATATATTCCACTATTTTACATAGCTCACCCATGCCAACTTCAGCAAGACAGATGCTGTGCATTGGGGCAAGCAGTCAGGGAGGACTGGCTGCTCATAGACATAACAAGAGCAGAGGTGATGCCTCCAAAGGTGAGAACTGCCCTTCTTCATGATGTTCTGGGGGCATCATCACCTTATTAGCCCGCTGAGACCTGGAAAAGGGGGTTGGTGCCCCAGATTGAATAGAATTAGGGGAGATGGTGAAAATCGCAGCTCCATGCAGAGAGACCTTCTCTAAGGAACAAGCGGGGGCAGATGGGAGGTGATCACAGGAAATCACAGGACCTCTGACACTGTTTGTGGTCCTGGAGTGTTAGTTCTCACCCATCATTGCCTTTGGTGCCACAGCCCACACTGGGGGAAGTTGTTTTAGCACATTCATAAAAAGCGCCATTTAGCATTGTCACAACAACATTTAAAGCAGTGCTACTGAAAAGGCACACACGCACTACAAAGCCAGATGAGGGTCTTTGCGCAAGAGTACGTATCACTCTCAAGTAACTGTGAATGATCTCTCTGGGTACAAGTTATGGTGTTGATTACTTACATGACAGGAACAATGATTAAAACTGGGAGATGATAATGGTGTGGCATTCATGCATTGACAACTTTGACTCTATGTTCCTTTCCAAAGGTTGATGTATGGCATCATTAGGATAACCTCAGGCCCTTAAAGACACTAATCTTCTTCATCTTGTCCTTCACACTTTCTTGTTTTGACATTTAGAAATATGTGTGTGTGCACAGTACCTGTGGTGTGGGTATTGGCCATAGTAGCGTGCAGTGTTTTAGCTGTTTACTTGCTCATATATTATACATTTTAAGAGATATTCAAATAGGATTTTAATGTAAAATGAGCAAAATTAAGATACAATTATATAATCACATGGTGCTTGATCATGCAAAATTTGACGCAATGATGCTAGGGTGTTGTGGCTGGTTGCCTGGGTGTTGCTATGTTGTTGTTAATTGTTAATAAAGATTTAAAGGGATAGTTCACCCAAAAATGAAAATTCTTTCAGTAATTACTCACACTCATGTTGTTCCAACCCCGTTAGACTTTCGGTTATCTTCGGAACACAAATTAGGATATTTTTGATCAAATCTGAGAGTTGGATCACTCCTCCATATAGGCTTCTAAGGGATTGAAGCTTGCTGGCCCAGAAAAGTTATTAAAGACATCGTTAAATAGTCCAAGTGACTACAGTGGCTCAATCTTAAGTTCATCAACTGACGAGAACACTTTTTGTGCGCAGACCAGCGCAGTCTCATCCCAAGACGTCATATAACTGACGTCTTGGGACGTCTTTTGACCATACGTCAAGATCCGCCTTTTTAGGGTACCCTTAAACGTCGGTTAGATGACGTTATCGGATCCTAACCCTACCCCAGACCTAAACCTACCCCGTCACCTAACTGATGTTAAAGGTAAAGTGTCAGTTGTATGACGGTCCGGGATCGTCAACTAACCGACGTTTAAGGGTACCCTAAAAGGCGGATGTTGACGTATGGTCAAAAGTCGTCCCAAGACGTCAGTTATATGATGACTTGGAATGAGATTGTGTTACGCAAACAAACAAAAATAACTTTATTCAACTATTAATTTCCTTCTCTGTGGGCCTCGAGTGAGTTCACATAGTGTAACGAAGCGCTGCGCTGTTTTTTTTACCCAGCTCTCAGATTTAATCAAAAATATCTTAATTTGTGTTCTGAAGATGAACGAAAGTATTACGGGGTTGGAACAACATGAGGGTAAGTACTAACAGGATTTTTATTTTTGGGTGAACTGTCCCTTTAAGCGTATGCAGTTGCCAGTGTGTTCAAAATGGTCGCTAGGTGCCTGCTAGCCTAGGTTGTTGCTCGGTGATCAGGCCTAGTCAAGTCAAGTACATTTATGTAGAGCTTTTCACAACACAGATTGCATCAAAGCAGCTTCACATTATCAATCAAAACATAATAACAATGTTCGTTTCTTAGTGGAAAAACATCCACGTTTGGTAGAGCTGATCAATGGTATTACTGATTGGTTAATTCATTTGAATATCACCAACTGAGCAAGCCAAAGGCAACAGTGGCAAGGAATCGAAAAACTCCATCAAGTGACCTAATGGTATCCTGAGGTGTAAACTGAGGTGCTGAGTTTGCACAAATAATATCACATGCTACCGTTAAAAAGTTTGAGGATGGTATATATTTTAGTCTTCTATGCTCTTTTATAAGTCTTTTATGGTCACCACAGATGCATCAACAATACAGTAAAAACAGTAATATTGCAACATTATTACAATTTAGAACAACTGTTTTCTATTTTTATTTAAAATGTAATATATTCCTGTATTTTACATAGCTCACCCATGCCAACTTCAGCAAGACAGATGCTGTGCAGTCAGGGAGGACTTGCTGCTCATAGACATAACAAGAGCAGAGGTGATGCCTCCAAAGGTGAGAACTGCCCTTCTTCTGTAATCCCTGATGTTATGGGGGCACCATCATCTTATTAGCCCGCTGAGACCTGGAAAAGGGGGTTGGTGCCCCAGATTGAATAGAATTAGGGAAGATGGTGAAAATCGCAGCTCCATGCAGAGAGACCTTCTCTAAGAAACAGGCAGGGGCAAAAGATATCCTTAAAAAAAAGATTAAACTGGCCTATACCATGAAGCTGGTTTAGGTGGAGAGCTAGGTATGATTTAATTTAGTTTCTGTAACCCTGGGTTTTAGGCACCTGGGTTTTGGCTTTTAGTGGTGATCATCGCCACAGAAAATTATAGCTATGGCTAACCTGCTCCAGGACAACTCATTTTCTAGATAAGAAATCTCAAACTGAAATTGGACCAATCAGCTGTGAGCAAAGTGAAACATCACTGATGCAACAAAAGTCACTCCCCCAGTTTCTCTTGCTCCAAATTAAAGGTCACTGCATAAAGTTTTGGTAACACTTTATTTTGATAGTCCACTTTAGACATTCTACTATAAGTAACTTTTCAACTACATGTCAACTAACTGTCATCAGAGTGTTAGTAGACTGTCCGCTTAATATCTGCTAACACTTTTTTTTTTGTTGGTCCCCCAACAGACATTCAGCTGACTAAGTAACTTGCCGGCTACAAGTAAACTTATTCTCCTAACCCAAAGTCTAACACCTAACCATAACCTAACAGTCTACTGACAGTCTACTATAATATACTAATACTCTAATGACAGTTAGTTGACATGTAGTTGAAAAGTTACTTATAATTAGTAGAACGTCTAAAGTGACTATCAAAATAAAGTGTAACCAAAGTTTTTAATGAAAAAATAGCTTTCTGGCTTTTAGCAATGGTTATTTATTATAATTATTTTATGTGATTTATAATATATTTATATAACTTTGATACCCTAAATCCATTACACAAATTATTTTATTTTATTATTCGTGTTTTTCTGCTCTCTTCAGCTCGTCTTCCAGCTAAAATGTGACCCCACCCCCCCCCCCAAAAAAAATAAATAAAAAAAAAATAGCAGAAACTTTGGATTTCATGTGTTTGTTCAAATAACTAATGCTAAGTATGCAATAGTTATTATGCTTAGCTTAGCAAGAACCACAAACTGCTCACTATATTTGTAAACACAGACATGTCATATAATCATGTAGCTAATTTCAGTTTCCCTTTTCAGACCTGTCTGTATCATCTAATATCTCCCTTGAATTTTATATTTGATTTGTATGGGCATCGGAATGGTGGTGGCTGTAAACACACTGCACTATCATCCGCCCAGTCGGGTTGCACTGGGCAAATGTTTGTCAGATCATCTCTGTAAACATGCACACACTGACAGGGTCATTCAGAGGGTGTCCAACACTTAAGCCAGTGCGCTGATACCGCAGTCATGTCAACGGAAGTGTAAGCATATACCCAGTTTTCCTAACAAGTCAAGCTGACTGTAAAGTCCTCAGGCATCTGCCGACTCCAAACACATGCCCACCCCTCCCACTCCCCGAAATACACACTTTATTTTCAGCATATGTCTTCTTGATTATTCTAGCCACTGCATTTCAGAAGATTAGATTCCCCTTGCTTAAGTGTAAAGCGACGATGGGGAAAATGAGTGGCAGCGACGTGAAATGCGAAAGGCTAGTTTATGGGTAACGGGCCGACGAAGCAGAAGAAGCCGAAGGCTCTGGTTTCAGCACCGCTTTGGTTCGGGACAGGAGCACACGTCTGTTGCCTCCATCTGTCTGTCTGACTGTCAGTCAGTCTGTTTTGCCCCTGTTGAAGTGCAGTGTAAATGAGAATAGCAGACATGGTCTATAAAGTGTTAAGTCTAGGCTACTTTGTGTGACGAATAACATTTATGTTTCAGTTGCCTAATTAAAGGTTCCCAAGAAGCCACATAAGTAAACCCTGTTAGCATGTTAGCTAATACCCTATGTACAGATGGTTTGAGATATTGTTGACTATGCATTTAACTATTCATTTATACCCAAAGTTTGTGATGCTAAGGCCATAACATTTTTTTTCTACATTTTAGGTCAATGTAATAAGTATTCACACAGTTAAGAAGCATCTGGACACTTAGCTTGCTAGGCTAACACTATTGATCTATAACGTATTTTTTTAGTTTATTTTGAAGTCTGTAACATTTTTTTTTTTTTTTTTACACTTTTAGGTCAGTGTCATATCACAGGTGGGTTTAGGTGTTTGCTAACTATTCTTGACTAGGTTAACTAGATTTTAGATTTTTTTTTTTTAGAAGAGCCATTATTGTTTCAACAATTTTTAAGTGAATGTCATAAGTAAACAGAGACGAAGTGGCTGAACACTTGTAGCCTAATCTAAGCACCCTACAGGTGGTTATGAGGTTTTATGCCCTTAATTTGTGAATTTATTTAGTTTTTATGAAGCCATTTTTAGTCAAACAAGAGAATATAGTTTACACATTATTTTTCCATTCAGTGTGAGAGCCACAGCCATATCTCTGTTACTCTCCACAGGACTAAGAACCCTGATTATTTAAACCTAAAAAAAAAAAAAAAAAAAAAAAAAAATCTAACTGCAAATTACTACCCCAAGTTCAGGCGAGTGATAGATGTTTGACATTTCCTCTGCAACTGGAGGGTGTGTTAGCAGTTAAATATAAACAGCACAACAGAGTTTGTGGCATTGATTATTTGAGACAATCTTTGGAAAGGAGAAACAAGAGCTCGCCGAAAAAGATAAATGATCTCTGTGTTGGTTTCATCTCGACAAAGACCAAAGCTCCTTTCTCCCTCCATTTGTGCTTCTAGTAGTATTAAAGTTTAAAAGTAAGTTGTACAAATGACCCGCTGGAGTTCTTAAATGGCAATTCCAAAATGAATAACTCGGATATAGCTATCACAGCTCGAGTTGCTGGGGCAGTTATGCTAGATTTATTAGTTTCTGTATTTTTCTAGCATCAACTGATGTTATCAGTCTCCGGGGTTTAGAATGACCACCCGAGCAATGGTAGGTTATTCTTGTTGTAGTGTTAAACACAACAGATTAAGACTCTTTGCAAAGCTCCCAAGGTAGTATTAGACCACTTATCCTATTAGAACAGCCGCACTGGCTCATCTGACACCCCCCCACACACACACACACATTCAGCTGCCCTGTAACCCCAGTGCTTGAACACGGGAGATTGCTGTGTCCTGAATTCCTGTTCTAAACCTGTTTTTGGACTACACCTTTAGCCAGGGCTGAAGAGATGTAAATCTACTCAACAGCGACCCAATGCACACACTGGTTTAGCGTATGAGAGGGTGACCAATAAAGGGACAATGACATCATTCCATCAAGTCATCAAAGATATAAAATGACCACCTCTTGGTGTATATTATATATTTATATATTGAGCTTAGTCTTGACATGGCATCAATGGGGCCGTACAGAAATGAAACATGACTGGGGTCAGCTTAATGATTGGTTAAGTGTTATGTGAGTACGCTCTGGGACGTTACTAAAGATACCAAAGTATCGATATCCACACATGTTTAGTCAGATATTCCACATCCGCATAGTGCTCATAGCTGCAGTATGACACGGCTCCCCTGAGCTTCACACTCTGGGGCATATCGCCAAAATATATTGTCACATTGAACATTTATTGATTTCTCTTCTCGTTTATTCATCTGCAGCATTTCCCTTCACATACAGTAATTATCATCCACTATGATTGGCAACAGAAAAGTGAGTTATTCTTCTGTACCGCATTTTTACCTGTTTGTATCATTTGTTTTTATTTGTTTTTTTTGGAAACATTTATAACTGGAACAGTGAACACAATAAGATAACGGTAACAGTTTACAATAAAGTCTCATTTGTTCACATTAGTTAACATGAACTAACAATGGGCTATACATTTCTTGCAGCATATATTAATTATTGTTAATGTTCGTTAATAAAATCCAGCTGTTAATTGTTTGTTCATGTTAGCTCACAGTGCATTAACTAATGTTAAAAACACAACATTTGATTTAAATAATATATGAGTAAATGTTTAAATTAATTTTAACTTGATAAATGCTGTAGATGTATTGTTCATTCTTAGTTCTTGTTAACTAAAGTAGTTAGCTAATGTTACAAACCTTAGTTGTAAAAAGTGTATTATTGCTTCTTGTTTCATCTAAAAATTACAATGAAAACGGTAATTAGCCTACAATTTAAAATAGCTTTTTCTACTTTAAAATGTAATTTATTCATGCGATGACAAAGCTGCTTTTTCGACATCATTAATTCAGTGTCACATTATGTTCAAAGCAACAGCATTTATTTCGAAATATTGTGTAACATCATAAATGGCTCTACTTTTACTTTTACATTACTACATAAATGTCTCCATACTGAATAAAAGTATGATTTTTTTTTTTTAGCTTAGCTTAGTTAATAGTAGATTTTACTATTATAATATTGACCTAGAATTACAAATGCTGTAGAAGTGTTATGTTGTCATAACTGTTAAATATGTAAATGAAGTCAACTGATGGCGTCACACATGATTTCTCCTAGATTCTCGTTTTTGTTTTTATGTAAGTGCATATACTGTATATGTATGTATATATATATATATATAAGTGTATAGAGAAGGGTAAAACTTGTGTCCGCTTAAGCTTCTCGGTGTGAGCTGTTTGCATAGTGAAGGCTTAAAAGCTAGTGAACATGGCATGCCAGGACTAATGTGTGTTTTTGCAAGCGCTGGTGTAGGGTATTCCACACCTCACACCTCAGCTCGCCTGCCCCTGACCACAACTAAAGACTCTGGGAAGCAGGTGAGCCAGATTAGAGCCTTTCCTGTTGTGCTGAAACCAGGGTCAGGGTTGCAGAGACCTCTCTTCTCTTGTCCCTCAATCGCTCTCTCTCATGCCCACACACACATACACGAGCACAGCTGAAGATTTGACCTGTCAGCTACTTTCTCCCTTTCTCTAGCACACATACTCATACTCGGTGGTGGTCGTAAAAGAGGCCGCGCTGGCAGATGCCTGTCTCCCTCGGCCACATATGAGCTGAGAGGAGCTTCCTCAGCTGTTCCCTTCACATCAGCTGTAATTAAACCATCTCTATTCTGCTTCTGCTGCCCTTTCTCTAGCACTTCTGCATGGCAACCTAATCTGTGTGTGGCATCAGTGAGTGCACACTTTGAGCTTATGTGTGCATGGTTATTTTAAATCACTAAAACACAAAATTCCTTTGTTGATGATTTAAGTCACATATACGTTGTGGATTTTTTTTTTTTTTTTTATCATATTATTCCTCAGATGTTAATTCAGGATATCTTCAGTCATCTCAATGGCAAAAGGTGTCCCTGAATTCAGCCTAATTAGCATGATTTTTTATCACATTATATGAGTAGAAAAAGAGATTATATCATGTATATGTGTATCTAATCTTTGTATGATATATTTATAATGTCACCAAAGATTATATTTATTAAAATAAATTAAATAGAAATTTCTATTCATCAAAAAATGTTTTTTTTTTTCAAAATTTTTTTTTTTTTGAGCATCACATCAGCATATTAGAATTATTTCTGAAACATCATGCAACACTAAAGACTGGAGTAATGACGCTAAAAATTCAGCTTTGTATCACAAGAATAAATTATATTCTTAAATATATTCAAATGCAAAAACAGTTATTTTAAGTTGTCATAATATTTATCAGTATTACTGTTATTTTTTTGTATTTTTAATCAAATAAATGCAGCCCTTGTGAGCACAGAGACTTCTTTTAAAAACATTAAAAATCTCACCAGTCCCAAAGGCTATGTATCTGTCTGTCACACACGCACACACGTTCAGTCTAAGTAAATTTGAATATATCAATGTAAATCTTATTTATTCATAATTATATATTTGTAATGAATTTAAAAATATATGTTTGAATTTATAAATGCGCAATCTGTTTAGATGTAAATCTGAAAATACACTCTAAAAAACGCTGGGTTGTTTAACTAAATTTTGGGTCAAATATGGACAAACCCAAACGTTGGATTAAAAATGCAATTTAAAAATGTAACCCAACGGCAGGGCTTGTCCATATTTGAACTAAAATGGATAAAACCAACCCAGAGTGTATATTCAGTTGTATTTTCAGGATTTAAATTTGTACAGGATTACATGTGTAAAATTACACATTGTGTGATTAGATTACACATGTACTGTATATCATTGGAATTATACATCCCGCATTAGTACGCCAACTTTAAGCTCTTTCTCTGACAACTATTAAAAGCATTCACATATAGTGATAAGAAAAGAGTGTGATGGGAATGGGGGTGAGGGTTTTTTCAAAGAAATGAAAAGAAGAAAGAAAAAAAAAGGAGAAAATTGAACTCTGAAACAAGATGTACTATCAGATCAATCTAAGCAGCATCATCCCCTGACATTAAAAAAGCTTTGGTCTTCATCCATGGAGGCTGAGCAGAGCGCTTTGAATGATACAGTGCACCACCGCTTATAAAATATTAACAGCTAAAAACTGCCAACTGTGGCTTGTACTTAATGTAACCTGCAATTATTAACCAGAAGCAGACAAGTTACCAGATAGAATACAGAATAATTTAAAGAATGGAAGTAAACATAAGAGAAAAAAAAAATGTTAAAAATCATCGGTCACTGTCACTGGTGTGTAATGATCTCAGTAATTAGCGCAGCATCAAGCCTAAACATTTGTAAATCCCACACATCTGCCATTCTCGCTGTGAAACTTACAGAGAGGTTTCTTTTTTAGCTGAACAAAAAACAATAAAAAGATATAATTGGAAACACAGCTTGGAAGTAGGCTATTTGTTATTTTCTAATTTCTCTGATTTTGACACCAATAGCATTTGAATATTTGCATAATCACAGTTTCTACTGATTGCGTACTTGAACCAGAATTGTTAAAGGAGCGCCAAACACACTTTATCACTCTTTCCAAAGCACTCAAATAGAAACATTACCTAAATGGCTGGCAAGCTGTGGCTGTTAGCCGAATGCTAATACATGTCAGAATAGGGGGCGAAAATTTATGACACGCCATCTGTTCTCCAGCATGCTGCTCAATGTGTACTTCCAATGTTAGCTCTAGTAAAGACCTTCCCATTCAAACTCACTAATCACTTTTCCTAACAAGAATTAGCTCTTGGTTCAGTCCGCCCAATAGTGTTTTCAACTTCTTTAAAGTATCATTCATTCCCTCTTAGTTGTCTATGAATGATCCCCTCCTGGATACATCATTTTGTAATTAAAAAAAAAAACAACAACCTACATTATCATATTTTGGTCATTATAGAAGTAGTTAATATTTCGGGTTTTCACAAAGCTATGCATCATTGTCATAGAAGATGAAGTCATTTTTCAAAGACAAAGTTGTTTATAATTTGGGTTCATATTTGTAGCAGAGGGTGGAACTGAATAATTTCATTATAAATATTATAAATATTGATGCTTCTGGAAAATGCCAGGAATATTTTTTTTTTTTTTTTTTGTCATTTAACTAATTTTGTATTTCAAATTGTATTTCATCAAGTGCAATGCATTTATGTATGAAAAAAAACAAACAAACTGGGTAGCACTTTACAGTAAGGTTTCAGATAACATGTACAATACTTGTACAATATTTATTAGTGTTAATTTTAACAGTTACTAACAAAGAAAAATCAAAGTTATGTATTTTGATATTAGTTAATACACTGTGAACAAACAAGAATGGATATGAATAAATTCTGTAAAAAAAATATATATTGCTCATTGTTAGTTCTTGTCAGGTAGTGCATTAAATATTAACAAATGAAACCTTATTGTAAAGTGACATAAATATAAAAATGTATTTTTTTAACATTAATATTTTATATTTGTATACAAATATATGACATTTATATTTTATATATATTTCTAAACAATTTATTATTATTATTATTTCAAAATATTTATAAGAAATATAGTTAGAATATAATCCATATATATATATGTATATATATATGTGTGTGTGTGTTCAATTATTATTATTATTATTATTATTATTATTATTTGAAGGAATAGAAGCTATTTCTACGTCTGACTTCTCTATATTTTCAGGATGGCATTTAATATAGCTTGGCGTTTGCTTTTGCAGAGTGGTAAAAAAAAAAAAAAAATGGTAAAGGTTATTGAGGATTACATCCAATCCATCTGTCCAAACAAGTTTATTTTTACATTCGTCTTTTTCAGATCCCCCTAGGTCTAATGATGTCTAATCCTGTCTGATGAAGCACTAAAGATTTCCCATATCCTAAAACAGTAAAAACCTAATTGTCGAACCATGGTCTAATTTACTGTTCAGTGTTTTATATGGCCGGCATCTCCAGCCCTTTGCCATGGTCTCTAAAGAGGCGTACGTTATGATCCCGCTGTCAGTAAAATCAATCCTTATCAATTTTAAAGTTCAAATTTTGATTTCATGACTTTCTGGGGACCAGCCTAGGCTGAAAATGGCTATTTCAGCCTCCTTTTTTCTGCGCTCCATCTGCCTACGTATTGATTGTCTCTTTTTCTTTCTGTGCTGTGAAGAGAGGAAGAGACACTAGTTGTAGATTTAGATGAGTTAAATAATGGTAATTATAGGCTTAGGCCTGTAGACCTTATGTAGCCCCGCCCCTTTTCAGCTCTGCCTGTTTGTATTTCCACAGCAAGATCTTACGGATTTATGAACGAACCACTCGTTTTAAAATATTCCCGGTCTACTGACATTTGTTATGGCATCCACTTCAAACATTACAATGCTCACGATAACTTTCATTAACTCTACAATAAGTAAATCCACTTCTTTACTCTCTTGGACAGCGATGCCATATATACAGAGCCACAGCTTAAAAAAAAGTTCAAACACAAAATTCTATAGATTCTGTTTCTCAGGTGGAAAGGGTTTATAGGTTAGTTTGTATTTACGTAACAGTTAATCCCCCAGAAAGTATTTGGACATTTAAAGGAATAGTTCACTAAAATTATTACTAAAATTCATTAAAATTAAAAGTCTGTATGAATGTCAAACCTGTATGTCTTTCTGTTGGTAACCAATCAGTTGATGTACCCCTCTCACTTCCATAGTAGAAAAAGAAAATACTATGGAAGTCAATGCGGTACTGTTTGGTTACCGAAATTCTTCAAAATCTTATTTTGTGCCAACAGAAGACAGAAATTTATACAGATTTAAAACAACTTTAGGGTGAGTAAATGATTATAGAATTTAATTTTTAAGTGAAATATTCCTTTAAGATACATTTAAAATGTATGAATATCATTGAATTAGATAGGCCTAAAAACTATCAAGTGGCATATTTTATGTGTGAACAGATCAATCAATCCCCATGTAGGACTATGTCTTTTTATTTCCGTTTTTAATGCCTCTGCTAGCAAGTGTACAAGCAAAGTTATTGCATTTTTCTTGGCAAGCTAGAGTGGTACAAACATTGCAGAGCTGGATATAGAGCCTGAGGATATATGGGTCCAACGGTAAACTAATGCTTCTGTGATAACTGCCCACTAAGTGGGTGGGACAAGGATGCCATGACCCTGCTGGCCTTACTACCAGTCCCTGCTAACAGCTTTGGCCCAGAGGTCAGCCCAATTTCCCCACTGCTGAGTACTCATTACACACACGGCCTGTGATAAATGCCCATAGCTGCACGTGGCTGCATTGTCACGGCGCTGGTCGCTAGGGAGGATGCTAAAGACTGATAGTCTGAGAGTCTTAGAAGCAGCGGTTACTAAGCAACCCTAACCTGAGCCTCCCTCTCACAGTATCCTATCTCCTTCAACACTTTACTTTTCCTGTTTTAACTTTCTCTTGTTCACCCCCCCCCCCCTCATGCTTTCAGCTGTCTTGCAGATCTTTTTCTCCCACATCTACTTTGAAGCACTTTCTCACTCTGTTTCAAAACCTATAGTGAGCTGCCTAGAGAGGGAGCACTGATTTGTAATGCATCATATGTGCACTATAGTATCTAGTATCTCTCGCTTCAAAAGGCAGGCATGTTATTTACTCTTGTTGAATGTGCTCTTAGCGTACTTCAAATCTTAAAAAAAAAAACTATGCTTGATAATATAATATTTTTAAAGTCCACTTAAGAGTACTGAGAGAGAGACACTTTCATGAATGTTTCTTTACACACTTAAGCACTTTTGTAATAATGTCAAATTAAAAGCTGTACTTTATAGTACATTTTGAATCTTTGTTTTATTAATCTTTTTTCATCCTTTGAAGGGACAGCATGTACTTTTTTAGATATTTTATTATCTAAAATCAATATTTGTATTCATAAATGTCCTCAATGGTGTACAAATACCCCTGCCAATTTATTATCTTTATATACATGGGATGGGTTGGTACACAGAAGCTTCCATGTAGTTACGCCATCTTTAAAAACTATAATAGCAGAGAGGGACAAAAAGTACTACAAAGTTTCCACAACACGTTTTCGTTCAGAGCCAGCGCCACGTAACTGAAAGCAGCAGAAACGGAGGAGCAGAGCAGTGAGAGGCGCTTGTCACTGCCCCGGCAAGTTTCTCAGACGGTAATTCATACTGTATTCTTTTGTTCGTTGTGTCAAGTTGCTGTTTGAAATAACAAACCTGTTCACCCGAAGGAATACTCGAAGAAGTGCTATTAGCTTTTTGGGACATAACAGCTACCGTAGATGCAACACACATTTGAAAAATCTAGGCGCTTGAGAGCATAATTCATTTGAATGCAAAATACATTTTCATAGCTAGATGGGAGAAATTCCTACACATTGCCCCTTTAAATATACTCTTATTTTCATGTGTTGCTGACTAACAATATAACAGTATAAATAATTGATATAATAATATAGAATTTATTAGGATTAACCCCTTGATATGTATCATCTCGTTTTCGAGGGGGTCCTTACAGTGAAACAATTAGAACTAGCAAAAACATAACAAAATTACAATTTACAATACATCAAACAAGACACCAACAATACACAAAAAAGAAAGAAATGTATACATATACATACACACATACATGTACACACATATACATATAAGCAACAATACACAACAATACACAAAACTACAACACCAGTTTCAATGATAGCATGATATTCCGACTAAAGTTAAATTCCAACTAAATTCCAATTAAATAAATACAACTAAATTCCAACTTCATCTTTACAAATTGTTAATTACAAATATATTTAAATAAATGGGATACAATTAAGTTTCAGTAGAAATGACTTCACGGTATATTTTAGTTTAGTTTGCCTTAGTTTAATTAAACTACAGAAAGTGGTCTCAGACATTACATTCTATTTAGAAGCATCTTAAATATAACTTTTTTCACAAGATGCTGTTAAGATTCTTAGATTTGGCTAAATTCCAAGGTGTATGAAGCCAGATTAATGTTGACATACTGTATATATAAACAATATATACATATATATATATATATGTGTGTGTGTGTGTGTGTGTGTGTGTGTGTGTGTGTGTGTGTGTGTGTGTGTGTGTGTGTGTGTGTGTGTGTGTGTGTGTGTGTGTGTGTGTGTGTGTGTGTGTGTGTGTGTGTGTGTATATATATGTATAAATATTTATAATACAAATATTTCAGGTCACACTTTAGTTTGGGGAACACACACATATTCACTGTTAAAGGACTTAACTTTTTTTCAAAAAAAAAAAAAAAAAAACTTTTGCTGATAATTTACTCACCCCATGTCATCCAAGATGCATGTCTTTCTCTATTCAGTCAAACGGAAGAAAGAAAGATGTGGACATCTTGGATGACATGGTTTGAGTAAATTATCATCAAAAGTTTTTTTTAAAAGTGAACTAATCCTTTAACTATGACTTTTGCCTCAATAAACTCCTAATTTACTGCTTATTAAGAGTTAGTAAGGTAGTTGTTGTAGTGATTCAGAGTTTGGGAATTGGGATGGATGTACATTAAGGCATGTAGAATATGTTCATGCAGAATAAGGCATTAATGTGCTTTATTAATAGAGTGCCGAAGTTACGACGTCACTCTGTAGGCCAAAACGCGGAAGTGAGTTAGCATTTTAGCATTACGGTTCCCTCTCTCTAAAGCCTATGGGATCTTTGAATGGGATTTGGCTAAATCGCCTGCAATAAGGTCTGTGGTGAACAAACCCTCTAAATATTTTCACTTTTTGATCTATGACATAGAACACACAGTTATAACCTGCTTGTGGTTTTTTAAACTTTATTGTGTCTGCTTGTGTTTTTTAAAATCTTTATATAGGCTTTAAAATGTTTAAATTTTGGATTAACTTGTAAAGATCATCTTGCTAGACAAAACGTGTAAGGGTTAACACAACCCTTTGTTAAACACAGATCTTATTTTTTTCCAAACGTCTATGGGGAAAATGCATTGCTTTTTGACCGAGGGAACCCATGCGCCGCTAGCTTCCGAGTTGTCCTACAAAGTGATGTCATCACTTCGGCACTCTATAAACAGTCAATACGGCAATAATCTGAAAGCTATTAATTAAACAGTGAAAATTGGTCCCCAAACTAAAGTGTTATCCTATTTCATTTAGGACTAAGAAGTCTTCATACTAACATTCTGTGTCATTAAAATATTTGTTTCGCAATATTTGTTGGTGATATGTATTTATTAGCTTAGTAACATGCTAATGTCATACTCTAGTAAAATCCATTGCAAAACGAGTCTCCAAAATGATTTGCGCAGCACTTGAGTTTTGGCATTTATGGACTGTTCCAAATCAGTAACTTGTAAAGTTCAAGCCTTAGAAGGCAGCTTACTGAGCCCGTTCTCATCCCAAAGCGCCATATAGGACGCTTTTGCAAAAGCGTAAATATCCAAC
Source organism: Pimephales promelas (assembly GCF_016745375.1). The sequence goes on from NW_024121421.1 coordinate 7,390,342, forward strand.
GCACATGGCACCCTTTAACGTCAAATGAGACGCAGATATATTTGGGCAGAAGGCGCCCCCTAGTGGTCTAACCCTTACCCTACACCATACCTAAACTTAACCATAACCGAAGCGTCTCATTAGACGTTAAAGGGTGCCATGTGCGTTGGATATTTACGCTTTTGCAAAAGCGTTGTATATGGCGCTTTGGGATGAGAATGCGTTGGAGCACTATACAGACAGCGAGGCAGCTCACTAGGTTTTAATTACAATGGTTAAAGTATGAAAATAGTTGTACCACAAAGTGCAGTAAGAGCGATTTTCTTTAAAGGGACACTACAGGGGCGGTGCAGCTTATTAAAAGACCTTCACATCACATCAAAGACCTTTGGAAGTCTTTGTTTGACATGAAGGGTCATTATTGTACCAGAAACTTCCAATGATGAACACAAGAAAGTGGATTACTGTTGTTGTTTACCACTACAAAGACCTATTGTTTTTCCAGCATTCTGTGTTTATAAGGATGCATAAACGTACACATACACTCCACCATGATCTGTGTGTGAATGTATTTTTTTTTTGTTTTGTTTACATAATTATTCCAGGGCCTCAAATCCATTCGCAATCATGGGATTCAGAAACCAGAGGCAGACAAACGAAAGAGTCACCAGGGCTGTGTGTAGGGACAAACTGACAGCAGTTCATTAAGTGGCGGCAGAGGGCGTTCTCCTGCCTGGTGCCAGGTTTCTGTGCCCTGTTTACTGCCACCTGTGCCATGCACACATGTACCTTTCCACATATTACACATGGGGGAGACCAGGCCGTATGCTGGCATACTCTTTTCTTCAGTGGGTAGGTTTATTTTTGAAACTCAATTTCTGGTTAGACACATGCATGTGTGGTTCTCAACTGTTCTGACACAAGGGCCCACATTTCACATCTTAATGTGTGCTTTTTTAACAGTTTAATTTATAAATATATTATTTTAATAAATTATTAATCATTTATTAAATTTGAATACCTAGTGGGCCCCGTCCCCTGGTTAAGAAACAATGCCTTAAAGTATTGGCTATGAAAAAAGCTTTTACATTTTCACTGTTCAAGCTGTTCAAGTAAAATAATACATAGTTAATTCAAATATATAGTGTATATATATATATGAACAAGACCAATTTGACACTTTTGAATGTCACATGTTCCATTTATACTTTTCCATTACTTCCTTTTTGCTTATTATGCTTTTTCAAACTCAACATACTGTATTTAATATACTTTAATATACGTTTCCTCTTTAAAAAGGAGCTATTGAGGCATGTTGTCATTTATGGGGTAAGTTGTCACATTGGGAACCTATTGCTTTTGTAAGCAAATTTAAAGAGATACTCCACTTTTTTTGGAAATAGGCTCATTTTACAACTCCCTCAGGGTTAAACGTTTGAGTTTTACCGTTTTCGAATCCATCTAGCCGATTTTCTGATATTTGGAAGAATAGCAGTAACAGTTTCTGGTCTCATTGACTTCCACAGTATATTTTTTTCCTACTATGGAAATCAATGAGACCAGAAACTGTCTGGTCACTGATATTCTCCTAAATATCATAAAATCGGCTGGATGGATTCGAAAACGGTAAAACTCAAACGTTTAACCCTGAGGGACTTGTAAAATGAGCCTATTTCCCAAAAAACGTGGAGTATCCCTTTAAGCAGTAAATATGGCAGATTTCATGGAAAAGGTAACATTCAAAAGTATCAAATCATTGCTTTCATGAATTTTAATTACTACGAAATTAAAACATATAAAACACAATGTGACAGTTCACTTGACCTAATTTTAAACCCTTGCTTGAAGCTGCAGTCCGCAACTTTTTTGGGTTAAAAAATGATCCAAAATAAATGTTTGAGCAGATACATAACCAGCCAATGTTCAAAACCATCTGCTTAACTCGATTCAAAGCGGTAAGCTTGTAGTGTTTATTAAGTAAGCTTGTATTTCCGCGGGAGATTCGAGCATGTCTTTGCGTCATTACGTCACATCTGTACACATTAAGAAGGAGTCTCAGCTAGTAGGCTATATTGCATGTGAGGATGTTGGAGGTGGAGATTTATAGCCTTTTCTCACAGCACTTGATATAAACATAGCTTCATAATAGTAGATCATTGCATGAATATATGCTAGAGTTTTACTTATACAACAGATGTATCAAAAAATTGGGATCTCAGTGTGGAGTACAAAACATGTAAATGATCCTGATTAAAGAACATTTTCAACTGAGTGTTTGAAACCAACAAACCACTATTATCTCCTACATATTGCTTTTTTTTTTCTTCTTTTTTTTATACAAATGTTCCAAAGAAAAAAACTATCATGGCCGCTGTACTGCATTGGGCTCAATGACTAACCAGCCAATCACTTCCCTGCATTCAGCTCTTGCCAATGCATTGCTCAGTAGGGCATAATGCCAGGCTTTACTCTCCACTGCTGCAGACACAGCCCTAAACAGCTGGCATACAGCACCTCAGTGGGCTATTACTGCCACGAACATGATGATAATGTAGGTGTAGTGCATTTTAATGTAACTTATTTTAATGTGCAAAAGTACAGCCCGGAAGAATGGAATATAATCACTGACATTGTTTACCGCTGTGCCAGACGCTTTGTGCTAATGAACAACATCGTGTGTGTGTGTGTTATGTGTATGACGGTGGTATCCTCTGAAGGGAGATCACAGGCAGTTCGGAGAGAGGAGAGAATAGGTGCTAAAACACCGTCGAACAGACCTCCCTTTCATTCCTGAAGAAACAAACACATCTTGCATGTGTACTGAAGATGCCATAGTGTGCACTCAAAGCCTTTGAACGTGTCCATCTGGGTGTTTAAACGAGTCTCTGAGCCTGAATGTCATTATTTGTTGCTGTAAGAGCCTTAATGTTTGGATACATGTGCATTACAGTTAACTTTAGCAAGAGAGGAAAAAATCCGAAGAGCTGTTGGTTTAAAGACATTTCTTTATATCATCTGGGAAACGTTTCCTTGATGCTGCACACTACCGCTGTTTACAAAACAGAGCAAAATGAGTATAAAATTGAACGCAGCTCTTCCAGTGCCATCCCGAGACTGAGGGAAGACGTAGAACTTCTTAAAACACAGAGCACGGCAACATGTGACCCGACGTAAAGAGAAACAGACTGCATCATGGAGTCTGCCAACCCGTTCATGATGTATTGAGATTCACTCTGACACTAATTACCTTAAATTAACAGTAGAGTTTGGTGTGACAGTTCAGGTAACTATTTTTCTATCAGTTTCAGATGAATGGGTTGGGGGAGTTGCTTGAAGGATGCTGTTGACAATTGGATTCTCAACGAATCTGCTGCAATCAATTTTTCCCCCTCCTCCTCTCTTTCCCCTCTCCCTCCCCTGTTTCTCTCCTCTCCCCCTCTCTCCATCTGTGATGTGAGGGGGGCATCGACACAACCACGGCAATTAAGATGTCATCAATGTGTGTGCGTGACACTTCGGATATTGTCTTAAAATATTATTTTGGTGTCAGATGAACACGCAACATGCTCACTTACTCTTATACTGGATATAAGATATTGGCTAATGGCTACACCAGGCAATAACGATTTGCTCACAAGGGCAGTACAGGAACAATTTCAAATGTTTAGTGTGGCAGACACATTAAGGACCTATTGAAATCACTTAAACTTTTTCTTATATGTTTACATATTTTCTATTAAAGGGATAGTTCACTTTGAAATGAATTTTTGGTATGTTTTAGCTTATCTCAAGAGGTTTCTTTGTTTCCGCAGTAGTTTCAATTTTGATATTTTTAGGTCAAACCGTTCGTGTCTATCAGTCATATAATGCAGGTCTATGGTCACCACCTCAAAGAGCATGCACAGAAAAGTCCAAATTAAACATGATTTAATGTCTCGTAAATGTAAGTACACATTGATGGCCTAAGACACGAAACAAGCGGTTTGTGTGAGAAAACGAACAGTATTTATATCGTTTTTACCTCTTGTAACCACAGCCAAGTCCAAGTGATCTGAGGGCGCGGGCTCTTTGTGACTGTGGTAACAAGAGGTAAAAACGAAATAAATACTGTTTGTTTTCTCACGCAAACTGCTCGTTTCGTGTCTTAGGCCATCAATGTGTACTTATTTACGAGTCATTTAATCGTATGTTTAATTTGGACTTTTCTGTGCATGCTCTTTGAGGTGGTGACCATAGACCCGCATTATATGACTGACAGACAATAACGGTTTGACCTAAAAATATCAAAATTTGAACTACTGCGGACACAAAGACACCTACATCTTGGTTTCCCCTTGGTTGCAAACATACCAAAAAATAATTTCAAAGTTAACTATCCCTTTAAAACATGATGTCAGGGGAGACATTTTGAAGGGCCCATCCCCTTTTTAAAATAGTCAAAAGGCTTAATTTTTGTCATAACCATAAATAGATTTGCTACTATATATATATATATATATATATATATATATATATACAGTATAACACTGTATATATAAAAGTGTAAAAAGTTTTTATTTACATTGCACAATGTACATTGTTGTACATTTTAAAGTCTTGTACATTGCTGTTTATTTGAACTTTTTATTCATCATAGAATCCTAAAAACATGTATCATGTTTTCCACAAAAAATATTGAGCAGCACAACAGTTTTTTGATCATTAGAAATGTTTCTTGAGCACCAAATCAGCATGTTAGAATGTTTTCTGAAGGATCATGTGACACTGAAGACTGGAGTAATGTTTGCTGAAAATTCAAAAAATAGAAGTTATTTTAAATTGTAATAACATAAAAAAATATGATGAGCATGAAACTTCTTTCAAAATCATTATATTATATTATATTATATTATATTATATTATATTATATTATATTATATTATATATTATATTATATTATATTATATTATATTATATTATATTATATTATAATGTGTCTCTCTGACTTTCCAGTCCTACCCAATACCATCCTATATCAGTTCCTCTCAGTCTGTTTAGCTAGTGTACTACGGTAGATTATGTGCTCCAGCCTCTCTAAAGAGAGCTTAGGGAGGATTTGTGGCTCGGTGAAAAGGACCAAGAAAAATGTTTTCTGATCAATTATTCACCATCTCACAATACCTTTCAGGCAGAGCGTTGCATCTGTAACAGCACGGCACATTACACTTTCATCTCTCTCTCTCTCAACTACCCCAGGCCTCCCTCTCCCACCCCTAGAGAGCAGCCCAGCTAACAGCCAAGATGCTGTGGATAATGGTGGCAATTAATAACATGTCATAATCCAGCACTGGACTAGCAGGGGGTGGAGTGACTGAATGTGGATGTGTTTTCGTGTGCGGCTGTGTGTGTGAAATCCAAGGGATGCAGGTGTTGTGTGCTTTTAGAGTTGTGCATTGCATTTCAGGCTTCTGCGTTTTGTGCCAAGCCGCAGTTCAGCTCGCACCACACTGGCACATAGCTGAGTGCCGGCGGAGGCTTGCTTCCCGCTGCACAAGTTCACCGACACAGCTAGTCTATTGTGCCTGGCTGAGTGTAGAGTGTAAACTGCGTCACACAGGTGTGAGGCCATGCTAACCGTGAGCGCATAGGCTGGATGGTGTTGCAGCAACGTTTTCTGGATGATATCTTGAAAAGGAGGGTGCCCTAAGACACATGTTTGTGTCCCTTAGCGAACCTGTGCCACATAAGAACATATTAACAGTTATTTCACAAACTGAGGTGCTGTTTCAAAGCTGTTATAGACTGGTATGGAAATATGTGAGTACCCTGACCCTGATTTTGTCATTTGTCTACAAAAGATAGGAGTTCACCCAAAAAAATGTAAAATTTCAGAACATTTTTTAACCTTCATGTTCTAAAACAATCCTTACGTTTCCGTTGTCATATTGTTCAGGCTGTTTCCCATTCAGTTAAAATGAGTAGGAATTTAAGCTTTAAAAAAAGCCCCATAATAGTTTTATAAAAGTGGTCCATATATGATTCTTGTGCCATATTTCAAGTCTTCTAAACCCATAGAGTTTTGTATGAGTAACAGATCGAAATGTGACATCTTTGCTGTGTTCGTTAGAATTCATGAGAAGTGTGATTTGTGAATTAATAATTCTTTTAGTTGGAATCTTTCCAATTAATTATTTGATCTAGTTCATAAAATCAATCTGAATGATTCATTTATGGGTTGGACTGATCTAGTTCTTGAGTTCAACTCATTTCAAATCAGTTATCTGGCAACAGAGGTTAAAAGCTCACTGGAAAGGAAAATCACAACTTAAATTTTGAATAGACACTTCAATTTCAGTATTTTCTTCACACAAAGTTATCATATGAGTTCAGAATGTTTGGCATACAGCACATATGGACACTTTTATGATGCTTTTTGAAGCTTGAAATCTTTAGTTCATTGTAATTGCATGGAAACGAGCGACCGGTAAAATCTTTCAAAGTTCTCTTTATGCGTTTCACAGCAGAAGGTAAATCATATTGATTTAGACTGGCTTGAGAATGAATAAATTATTACAGAATGTTCATTTTTGTGTGAAAATATTCCTGAGACAGACATTTATAAATATTCCTGGGAATTGAAATGCAACCCCTTTAAGTCTGCATGAGTTTATTAACGTTCGCTGTGGGAGTGTGTGACGTGTTTATGAGTTTTAGTGTGAATGTGTGCACAGTCAGCCTTGATGCTTGTTAAAACACTTCCCCCTGTGTTCGTGCTCGTAAAAAAAAGAAAAAAGAAAAGTCGAGCTCACGGTAAGTGTGGGAAGCTGTTAACTCGCTCTCTTCTTAGCCCACCCACTTTCGTCCATTCCGTCTTTTTCACCGCGGAAGCTTCTAGAATCTAGTAGGTGCTCTTTCACAGTCACTATGGATTCCTAGACTTGTGTCTGTATGCATTGGAACACGTTGATTTAGTCAGCGTTTGCAGCCAGCTAGACACCCCGGGCCTGGAAAAGCAGGCAAAGTTTACAAACCTCTCGCCATTTGTACACTCCTATTACCCACGATGGTCAGCGCATTAGTAACTGTCAGTGGGCCCTGCCCTAACGCACTGCTCTCATTTGACCCAATTCATTTCAGTGGGTGTGTCCAGCTGGCATTGATATATGCCCCACAGTATTTTCCTGATGTATAATCCCTCAGTTCTTTGCTTACCAGGGTTCTCTTACCTTCAGGCGGGGCCAAGGCCTGACACCGGTTTAGTTTAAGTGTGGGGAGGGGGGAAAGGGCAAGGGGACATTCTGGTGTTATGCTAATGTTATGTATGCGTGGGATTAAATACAAACATGCACTGACATGATTAATTTGTGAGAAATGGATGGATCTTAAACTTTGCTGTGTTATTTTGACTTTCTGAGGAATTTTACATTTATTTATTTACTTTGTTATGTCTGCTTCTGAAATGGCTGGCATATAAAAGTCTTTTTTGATGCAATACTTTACAGTAAGATTTTATCATGTTATCATGAACTAACAATGAACAATGCTTTTACAGCATTTAAGTTTAACATTTTAAGATTAATTTGCCTATAGGGAATTTGATGATACTTAGTGTATTAATTATTGTTAACAAATTGAACCTTATTGTAAAGTGTTTTCACAAAAATTGTGGAGTAAAAAATGAACGTGATTTTAACAGTAAAAGTCTGTAAAAATGCTACAGTGCAAAACTGTTAATTGGTTAACAGAAAGTTTTCGTACTATATACGGTAAATAACTGTGATATATATATAATGGTACATTTAATGTAATTTTACTGTAAAATACTGTTAAATTTACAGTTTTTGGAAGTGAAAAAGTCATTGTATAATTTACAGTGAAAAAATGTAAATTGACATTCCCACAATTCTCTACGTGACGCTTCACATTTAATGTATTTTAAATGTTTTTTTCATAATTTTCTTATTTTTTTCTAATCAGTTATGTACATTAGGGTTTTATGTTACATTTAATGTTGTTAAATTAATACTTATTGCATTTTTTTTTAAAATTTCAACATGTTACCATGATGCTTTCTTGTGGAAGAGCTGATTATGATGAGCTTTGATTGATCATTTGACTCTCATTACTGCTTGTTGGCTGTCAGTGTATTACAATTGAACAAAACAGATATTAATACTTCAAAAGGTCAGTAAATTAACATTATATCAGATAATGAAATACGGTTTATTGCTGTAAAATTAAATATGGTTGAAAGTATGTAAAACCTAAAATGTTGCTACCGTATTCTTAACAGGAAAACTCTGGTAACCACAGCTGCCAGGGTTTTCCCGTAAATTTAACCGTTTTTTTTTTTTTGTTTGTTTTTTACAGTGTGATTTTAATTCAACATTTTATCTTTTTGTGAATCCCTTTATGTTATTATTTTGTGAATCCCTTTATTATATTATTATATGCTCTGTTTTCATTTGCCATTTCCTGCAATCTGTTGAATACTGCAGGTAAGTCGATCTGGTTAGGCCACACCACTATTAGAAATGATGGGAAATCTGTAAAAAAAAACCATTTTAAATATACCAAAGAAGTAGAATCATTTAATAGTTGTCTGCCTTTGTGAGAATGTGATCATGTAATCAATGAAAAATTAACTGTAATCTGGTATTTAAAAAAAAAAAAAATTACATGTACTTACTTTGTATTCAGTTACAACCTAGCCCCGATAGAGACATAAAAGAGCTGATCACGTAGGCTTCAAAGTTTATTTTATTATTCATAAATGGACAAATAGAGCAATGAGGGCTTGGGGATGGAATGATTCTTAAACGCATGTTCAAGGAAGGTGAGATCGGGAGCAGGTGGAGGGAATCTAAATTGAAAGAGGGATGTTGAGATGGAGAAAATAGAGGTGCTGGAGGAGAGCAGGGCATGAGGGCTTCACTCTCGAGGTGATTGCCTCCCCCTGAAATTGCTCCTCACCTTCAATGCTCCGTGGCCCTGGAGAAATTTCACCATGCATCCCAGATCTTCCCAATGACACCTTTTCTCCTTCGCCCTGAAACGTTTTCATCCCATCTCGCCTGCGTTTGTTATTCTTCTGGCGTGGTGGTGAAGAAGAGTGGAAGAAATGCATGAGTTTCGCCCCTTTTTTTTCACCTTTTCATCCCGCTCCACAGCTAGCCTAAACGCTATCGTACCGCCGGCCCCCCAGTCTCTATATTGCTCTGCATAGCTTTGGCATAAATCACTCTGGCCCCAACTGCAAAGCACTCTTTTTCTCCATTGGACTCGCAGATTTAGTGGCATTTCAAATAGATAAACACAAGCAACATCTATCAACACAACAAAAAAGGGGCCTTAATCAAAGGTCCCTGGTCCTTGGTCTGCAGTGTCTCCATTTACCTTGAGATAAATCCATTGGGGTGACCAGCGCTGCGGCGGGGGTCTGACAAATCACCCGCGTCAGGCTGCACTGTGCTAGAGCTTATTGGCCTTTCTCTAAGTGGTCTTACCCTTCACCGAAAAGGATGGTGCTTGTCAGGCAAGGCCAGATTAAAGCTAGACAAAAAGAAATGATTTGTTATTAGAGAACACCCATTGTGAATCTCTAAAAAGGAAACAAATATGTATGAGAGGCAGATCTTCCCGTGCGAGTGTGTGTGTGAAGAAGAGGAAAAAGAGCCATGAAGATGAAGCAGAGGTGTGAGGTCAGAGATATCTGAACACAGGAATCAGGCAGGAGTTTGTGTATATATGCAATGTATAAATGCATGGTGTAGACCCTTTATGAGTATGTGATATTTTTATTTTGTGTGCGAAAGTGCAAGATAGGAAAATCTAGCCAGTGACTCAGATAGGAGTAGGGAGAAACCAGCCCGTTCTCATCCTTTAACGTCATATAGAGCGCTATATGACAAAACGGCGCTATACTACGCACATGGCACCCGTTATCGTTAATATAACACGCGAACCCAAGACGTTATAAATCCTTTAGCGTGAATATGACACGTACACCCTACCCCACACCTAAACTTAGCCCTCACAGCACGTGTTATATTAACGATAACGGGTGCCTTTAGCGTAGTATAGCGCCGTTTTGTCATATAGCGCTCTATATGACGTTAAAGGATGAGAATGCGTTGGAGAAACTTAATTAACTGAAAGAAAATGAGTTGCTAATCGCAACACTTTACAATCAATTTTAATTTATGTTACCTTATTCTACAATAAATTAACAGTTTTACAGCAATTATTAGTCTAGATTAGTGTTAGTGCATAAATATACCGATTTTGCGGTCATTTACAGTTGTTCATAATATGTGATTTTATGTTTCTTGATATTTACTGCTTGATTTTTATACCGTTCATTTATCACTTGAAATGCTAGTATATATAAATCATTGTTACTTTATGTTATTGTATTAATTAATATTATATGCTGTAAAATGTTACCAATTAACAATATATTAAAATATACTGGGGAAAAAAATGCTATATATATATATATATATATATATATATATATATATATATATATATATATATATATATATATATATAAGTAACATATTTATTCATTTGTTTTAAGAGTAATAATTAACACTGCATCTTTATGGAAAAAAAAATGTACTCCAGTTTTCAAAAACTGTATTTAAGTTAAGCTTATTTTATTTTTGCAGAAAAAATAGTCTAAACTACTTAAATGTACAGATACTGTAACATATTGTAATTATCAAGCATTCTCTTCTTTTCACCTCAAAGGTATTTCCCTATGTTGCCTTCAAAAACTCCCATTACTCCACCCAGATCCCAAACCCTCTTGCCCGCCACTTTAATTTTTCATGTCCTCAAGTCCTGCCGTTCAGATTGCACCTGAAGACAGAACACCTTTCAACAGCTACCAGCTCATGATGAAGAATGTCATATCCAGCTGACCCACAGCTCATGCCTACCCTCAGCCTGGAGTAACATTAGTACAGTAGTGCTCTCGGCTTCTGGAGAGATGTTCGTGAGCGGCTTATGCAGTTAGAGAGAGAGAAAGAGAGAAAGGACAGGTGAGAGAGTAAGGTTGGGAGGGGGTGAGAAAAAGAGAGAGAGAACCTGTCAGGCTAATGGCCCTTCGAGATTGGCTGTCTCTCTCTCTTTTTTCCCGAAAGTAATCTCCACTAGCTCTAAGCAGGTGTACCATGGCCTGCCACGCCATAAATAAAATGGATTGGCAACTGAATGGGGAATCGCATATAAAGCAATAAAGCAATTTTCAATCACAGTCTGCTTGCCAGGCTTCACTCTCGGCCATTGTAGACTTTAGTCAGTCCCAAGGTTATGGAAACAGTTAGTGAGACATGGGGTGCTCAGACCTCTTCCCTACTAGTGCATAGACAAACACGCACACGTGCACGACGACATACTTCACAACAGGGTACGTAACGCAGTTAATACCCACAGTACTAGAACTGACCTTGCCGGAGGTGCTGCCACTGGCCCCGCTGCCAGAATGCATGTCCAGTTCCTGCAGCTGGGAAACGATGCTGGGGAACACATAATCTCAATATGTGATGCTGTTGCTTGCCATCCATTTATTTCAGAGGCACTGTTGCAGCCGAAAAGTCAACACACATTTCCGACCGCTTAATATTATGTAAATGGCGCCTTTTTGAAACTTTCAGTAAAATCTGAACATCTGCAGCAATTTCTCTGATATGAATCACGGTCAGTTTTGGTTCAAGGCATTAACAATTTACTGTTTATAATTTTATTTCTTTTTTTAATATATACTATGAGTATAATTTGTTATTATTATAATTATTATACTGCTAGCCCCCCAAAAGTATTTGGAAACTTGGGAATAGGTTAAAGCCACTGTCCCAAATACAATATGTATATACAGTGCTGTGCAAAATTGTTAGGCGTAGTATTTAAGCCAGTTATTTATATCTTTTGTGCTAGTGTGTCAGTAGGAAATATCAGTCTACACATTCCTTTTTGCCATTAATTGTAATATTATTACAATTGTAAAATTGTAATAAGCCAGTGAGGTTTTTGCATGCACAAGGAGTCTGACAACAGCCGGAATGATCTGATCCAGCCCGTTCTCATCCTTTAACGTCATATAGAACGCAATATGACAAAACGGCGCTATATTACGCACATGGCACCCGTTATCGTTAATATAACACGTGCTGTGAGGGCTAAGTTTAGGTGTGGGGTAGGGTGTGCGTGTCATATTCACGCTAAAGGATTTATAACGTCTTGGGTTTGCGTGTTATATTAACGATAAAGGGTGCCATGTGCGTAGTATAGCGCCGTTTTGTCATATAGCGTTCTATATGACGTTAAAGGATGAGAATGCGTTGTCTGATCTCACCATCATTGATTCTGTCTGGGATTACATGAAGAAACAGAAAAAAAAGAAAAAAACTTAGAATAAATCCAGACGAACTACAACGTTTCCAAGACACAAAACCGACCTACAAAGCTACCTGAAAAACTATGTGTTTAGTGTACTTGGACAAAAGTCGTTTGAAACACAAAGAGTGGTCACACCAAATATGGATTTGATTTACTTAATAGAAGTTAACTGAGAAATCAAATCTATTTATGACATTATACACTACAGCAAAATATATATAGCTTAAAGGAGTAGTGCACTTTTTTAAAAAAACATTTAAGCTTAAAACTTAAACTTTTTTTTTTTTTAAATGAGTGATCATTTCACTTGATAAGACCCTTATTCATCGTCTGGAATCGTTTAAAGCGCTTTGAACAGTTTGCACTGAAACTGTCTTTTGGACCTTGAACCGTTTGGTTCCCACTGAAGTGCATTATATGGAGATAAATCCTGGAATTTTTTCATCAAAAACCTTAATTTCATTTTGACTGAAGAAAGAATGACATGGATATCTTCGATGACATGGGGGTGAGTAAATTATCACCAAGTTTTTTTTTTTAAAAGTGAACTACTCCTTTAAAACCATTTATTTTGTATATGAAAATAACTTGCCTGTATATTCAAATACTTTTTGGGCCCACGGTACATGGCGTAGTAAACCTATTATTTAAAAAAAATCCATATTTTTTATGTATTTGGTGAATTATTTATGCATTTGTGGTGAAGACTGAATATACAAGTGTAAAACATAAAGTACTTAGTAGTACAAAGTCACATAAATATTGTTGAACAGACAGGTTTCCGGGCTGTGAGGTGAGACTTTGCAGTGTGTAGGTGATGTTCACAGGTCTGGCCCACTGTGAGCCCAGCTGTGTTTTCTTGGAGTGTGCAGGTATGTGTGTTGTGTTCAGAGGCCAGACAGTGATAAAAGGCCCTGCTCCCAGGACCCTTGACTAACCCAGCTGTGACGAATAGTTTCCCTCGTACTCCTCTCATCATTGCTCTCAACCCTGGACGTGAATTTCTTTGGCAAACAGCTCGATTGGATGGGCAAATGTTTAGCCAGCTTCGAAGGAGTGTTTGGTCGGAATATTTTTAAGCAAATGTTTGCACAGTTGTTTCGACTGTCTGTTTTAACTTACTTTTGCGAGATTTCTTTCTGTCATTTGGATGAGCTTCCCACTTGACTGTTTTTTTTCCAGAGAGAGAAGAGGTTTCCAGATATTTAGAATATATGAAGAGTTCAGATGCAAAAGCCTCTAAATGCCGTTTGAAATTTTCTTCTTTAATGATGATTTTTATCAAACTTGTATATTTAAGTTCAGTAATTTCACTTAAATAACAATTAATAGGTAATTATCATTGCCATTAAAGTGAAATCACTGAACTTAAATATACAAGCTTGATAAAAATGATCATTCTAGAAGAAAATTTCAAATGGCACTTATAGAGGCTTTTGCATCTGAACTCTTCATATGTAAATCATCACATATTTCCAAAATCTAGTCATTATTAGCCATAGTATTATATAACAGTTTATACTGTCTATATACTGTATATATATTTTTTTTCACTAAAATCTGTACATTTTACAGATACATTTCATAAAACGAGAAACATTCACAGACAGAAGCATTTCACATATCTTCCACGGGCAAGGTTGTTTGTGCTTCAACCTTCAAATAATTTACAGCTGGTGAAACGCGCACTGTTAGCCACAGAAGTGTCTTTAAATCTTTGCTTTCAAAGTCAAACGTCAGATAAAGCACAGAGAAATAATGTTTATTTTCCACTCTGTGTCCACTCCTCGCCATAGACCATGTCAGCGGGATAATAGAAGTTCTCCGATTTGGCCTGGACTGCAATGTTTTTAGGTGCCATAAAATATGCTCTGAATGTTCAAAAATATTACCAGAATCCCATTTTAGCTTAAGTGCAACTGCAGCATTTGAGAAAGGTCTTACAGAGCATTACTAGAGATTGAGAACGGTTGCATATAGTGCTGTCTGGCATTTTGGTAAGTTGGATTGCATGCATAATGATAAGTGTTGTAGGTCACTTTAGGGTGAGCGAGGCATGTGCTTTACCCAAAATGACCCTCAGTGGAATATCTGTGATTGCTTAGTTCGAGATCTCTTGTCTATGAGCTGTGAAGAGCAGGATCCCGGTCGTCCCACAAATTTCCCCATAAAACCATCTTTTGTCCCTCTGCGTTTATTTGATTGCATTTTTCACAATGGCGTCACTGAAAGTATGTTATGTTACACCCTATTGATTACCTGTGTTAATTAAAATTTTAATTAAAGTTTTTTATGGTGTGCATTTGCGCTTGTGATAATAGTACGAGAAAAGAGCGCAGGGTCTATAAATTGAGGCTTTATTTGCGAGCAGCAGCCATCAACAAATACAACAGTGTACATAAAATTTTACTAACATTGATTCTGAAAATATTAATGTTACTTTAACATCTGAGATGTATTATTCAATTTAAAACTACAAAGCATAAAATCCAGGAGCTATAAGTCAGTTAATGAAGAGGAAAAGTCCATTACGAACCTATCAAAATCTGGATCATCTGATTCACATAAGTGCCTTGGATTATAACCAGAATCATTTGCCTCTGCTGCTAGAGGCTCTTTACAGTAATACACACTCGGCGGTGAACCTCGCAAGTTACGGGATGGATGGCTAGTTAGACAGATGAATGGAGGCGTGCGCTCTTTGATTAAATGTATTGTCATTTCACATCCATTTCCATAATATCATATTCTGCCTCGTGAAAAGAAAAGCAGCCCGGGTGAGACCGAGGCTACAGGTTTGTCACCATAATGAGAATGTCTTGGCGTGGCGTCCTTTTGAAACGCATTTGTTTACGTGCTGCTAATTTATTTTTTGCTTAATCGCTTGATGTATTAAAAACCACTTGCATCTAATTTCCAACATAAACAATTTCCTTAGCCCACTGACGTTAAGAGAAACAGCAAGAGAATGAGCGAGAAGGTCTCTTCCTCGAAGACTCGGCAAGTTAGTAAACCATGAGAGTTCAAACAGCTTTAATGAAAGTAGATTGATGTGAGGCTGGAAGGTATGCTGGAGGCTTTCTGGACCTTCTCCTCCTCTTTCGCGATCCCCCCATGGCCTCCTCTCTCAGTGCCGGGCATAAAAAAGAACAGTTGGGACTAATGTGTCTCCTTTGGGATGACACCATGGGGACATCATTCTCCTGCAATGGCCAGCCGGCCAACTGGGGACTCGGTAATGTGTACACCATTGTTAGGCCGGCAATGATGCCGCTGCATGTTGTTTTAAGGGCTTAAACCTTCCCAAAGAGCCCATTGTCTGAGGATCCTACCCTCAGCTGTCTCCTGCCCTGGGGTATGGCTGGACTAGATGGATTGTTTTAAAGCTCGAGGCATTATGGCGAACGATGATGGACTTATAAGCCTATTATGTCCTAATGGAGAGATATTTGAGAATGAAAACTTTGAGAAATTTCCAGATTTTAAATGATTTGAATGGTGTCTTGCTTGTTGCATTCAGAAATGACTGCAGTATTTTTAGTTTTCCATCTATCATAAAACTCTTCCAAGACGTGACATTGTAATGATGGGCCATAAGGACTTCAATCAGTGATTCAGCTCTTGGTTTGTGGTTTTTATGACCAGTCCCATATTCACGGTGCTCTGCGGTTCAAAAGGCCATGGCCCTTTCACCTCAAACACCATGTCTCATACGTTCTTTAATCGAATAGCCATGTTAGACTTTACTTTCTCGTGCTTTGGGCATAATTTGGTCACCGTATTGATTTGATATTTATCATCATACAGTGATTTTCTCTTCATGATTATGTCTCTGAGGAACTTTTAGCTTTGTGTATTAGATTTATGTTTCCTGTGTATTTGTTCCTGTGGTCATGACCTGTTTATAACAATGTAAAGGTGTTTCTTGGCTCTAGATAAACATGGATTTGTTGTCCAGGCTTTGTCAAAGGTCAACCGTGAAGGGGTCCTTTGACAGCCATTACAAAACTTGGCTACATCTCTAGCGTGTAGTGATTAGGGGATATCTATTATGAAGCAGGTAAAAAATGATCACCGGAGCCTTTTCAAAAGGAGGTGATTCATAACAGGCTAAAAGGTCATGTCAAGTGGCATGTTAGTATTTCACTTTAACTTTGATTAAAGATTTTTGGAAAAGATGGGAAAAACGACTCAATAGCGGGGCAGCCCTCCCTCTTCTCTGGAGTGCCGTTTCTATATTTTCTGCAGAAATCGATACGGTGGGAACTGAAGAAGCTATTGCTACTCAGTCAAGGCACATGGTTCTTTCATTCATCCTTCCCTTCTCAAAGTGTCAGGAGAGCCCTCTCTAAGCATACTAATACAGGTCTGACTTTATTTGCTGCACAAGTTCAAGACATTTACACCCATTGTGTGTTTGATATCACGTAGTTATTTACTTACTTTTTGAACATTGCTTGATTTATGGTACTGTGCTTTTGAAACTTGTAGAAAAACTACAATTCTGCCCTATTTCCTCATTGAATACTATTTTACTGTTTCACATTAAGCAAAGAGCATTTTTCTACAATTAAAACTACAGAAAAACTGTAATATTGTTGAATATTATCACAATTTCCACAACTATTTAAAAATGTTATTTATTCTTCAGTATCACACAAATCCGTCAGAAATCATTATAATATTATAATAATCAGTATCATTTCTTATTGTTATCAGTGTCGAAAATAGTGTATAGTTAAAAACTATGAAAAATGCTGAACTTTTTTGTGGAAACCATATTTATTTATTTTTTTACACCTGATTCTTTGATGAAGTTTAAAAAAATCACAAGCTTTCTTTTTAGCATTTTTTAACATGTTTCTCTTTATTATATTATATTATTACAGAAACTCTTACATGCTGTACACATATATATATATATATATATACATTTCATAAACTGGCACTAATACATCCTATCCTCTTTCTATTATTGTCCTATGAGACCAATACAGTGTACAGAGGCACATGTCAGATGAATATGTATCCCCATCAGTGAGCATGTAGCCCCGTTTGCTGCCTGATAGGTAGTAATATGAATGTAACTGTATGTAGGCTCAAGGGACTCCACTCGCAAGCTGCAATTACTGGCGGCCTGGCGTAATGGGAAACAAATTTGCTGGAATATTGCCGACCATTCGTCTTTATTTACACACCCGATAATGAGGGCCCGTGTTAATCTGGCTCTGAGGATTCTCCGTGCGCTGAGTGCCGAAAAGAAACCCGTAGCCTGAGGGATGAATCAGGCCTTCACTCCTCCGGTCTCTCTCATATTGATCAGCTCCGGGGGTGGATGGATGTTTCTTACAATTCTGTCTCCTAATACCTGGAAAACTCAATTCTGAACAGAGGGACAAAGGGCTTTTTGTGTGTCCTGCTCCTCAAGAGTTATGACTAAGATATAGAAATACTGTTTAACAGGGATTTGAATGTGCCTTTTTTGGGTAATATTTTTAGCTCATGGCCCACTTCTGTGTACAAAGACAGCCGCAGATTAGACCGCTCCGCATTTTGAAATATGTGCTCATAAATTGACTATTCACACATGTTAGCTGCCAGAATATTGCCTTACCTCGCTGTCTGCTGCATTGAAGTGCAATCAGTCACCGAGCATGTTGATGAGGATATGAATATTATTATGTGTTCTATAATATAAGCATTATTTTATGTGGATGGAAGCCATTCTTCACACATGTAAAGCATCCATCATTAGATATTTGTGCTTTGTTCCCCTGTTCCTTCTGCAGATTTATAAATAAATAAAAAACTTACGGTATAATTCTGATGAAATACTTTTTTAAAGCTTGAGATTGAATTTCATTAGTTCATGAATTACTGTATCGTCAATTTTGAGTTATCACAGTTTAAAACAGTTAAGCCATTTGGTTAGAGAAGAAATAATCTAGAATATAAATTTGCAGTGAAACACAGTGGGGTTTTTTTTTTGTTTTTTTTTTTTTTTGTTTTTTTAAAGCTACAGTGAAAACCTGTTAATTGGTTAACTGTAATTTACCTATATACACTGAAAAACTGTAAAATGTTTTATATTGCATTTTACATAAAGTTTACAAGTAAAACAGTGAATTGGTATATAATTTAAAAAAAAAAAAAAAAAAAACGTAAAAGGACATTCCCAGAATTCCCTGCATCAATTATACATTTTTCTGTTATTTAGTTAATATTTATTTTATTATTTTAGTGATGTGTTACCCTGATACAGTGTTTTGTCATTGAATGTGAATGACCCATGTGCACCGTATTGACCATATTTTATGGACGGGTCACTTAGTATGATCTCTGATTGATCATGTGGCTTTCTTACCAACTGTGTTATCAGTACCTTTTTGGGTAAAAAAAACATAGTTTAAGTAGCCCCAATGTTCCAATGACTTTTGTTTCTTCACTGAAACCTAAACCATTGTATGGATTTACCTTTCATACAATGAGAGTCAAATGGTTTGCAGCTCAGTGTTCTTCAAAATATTTTCTTTTGTGTTCTGTTGGAGAAATAAATGCCTGGTTTGGATTGACATAAGGGTGAGTAAATAATGAAAGAATTGTCTTTTTTTTTTTTTTAGTCAGCTATCCCTTTGAGGAATTTTAGTACAGTCTCCTGCATGTTTCTCTCTAAATGAGATGTCCATAGCACAATGGAGTCCCCCCACCGTCACACCGCATGTTTCCTCTCATGCCAATTAGACTCTGTGATATAGTCACAGTGTATCCAAGAGTGCCTCTGAGGTACCGCCTGACTTTTGCTTCCCTTCCCAGCATGCACTTACTCCTTATTAATATGACAGATAGCTATGGGTGTTTTTTTTTTATCAAAATGTATGCATTTAATACTAAACTGGGGAATAAATTGTATGTGCTGAGTTAGAATTTTGTACTAGAATTACAAATGTGTATCATGTTACAAACAGTGTTATTTTTCTTTCAGTGAAAAGATTTAGAATTAGCATTTTGTAGCAGGTTTTTTACTCGCACTGCTATTAAAATTGTCATGTAAGTGCAATATTGCTAGATGAATAATTTTATCTAATCTATGATAAATGATGCTGACATTTGTCCATGGAACAGAATAGTCTTTTCTTCCCTATTGTGACGTATATCCAGTGTTGGGAGTAACGCATTACAAAAGTAATACATTACAGTAACATATTACTTTTTGCTGTAACGCAGTAGTGTAAGGCATTACTAATCAATTTTCAGTAATATTTTACTCGTTACATGTTCAGTGAGGCTTGTATTACAGTTGTATTACAGTGTATTGTCTGCTTTTACTTCTTAAAGGCAACAGACTATGTGAAAGTTTTAAAGCAGTCTTTTAGTGCCAGTTCAGAGCGGTCGCGTCTATAACATTGTTTTTTCCTCATAAATGCGAACACGAAAACTAAAATAAAATGAATATTTTAAGTTCTACGGAGACTGGAGAGCCAACCCTTCCTCATCCGATTTGCGCAGTGTAATTAACAGAATTACAAAAATATATATTTTGCCTCCTATTTTTTTGTCACGCATGAATGTGTGTCTTTTCCCTAATATTAAAAATAAAACAGACTGATATTTGTCTAATGTCGGAGTCCTTTAAGGAAGTAGCCTATATACGTTTCAATACATGTATTTTCTGAGAATTTTTATTTCAAGTTTTGACTGCAAATGTCATGTCCATAATGCTGGACTTCCCCAATTTTAAATAATTTATCCTCAACTAGTTTTGTGGTGTAGGTCTACGTATTTTATAATGTTAACTTCAAATAATACTAATAGCCTAATTTAAAGATAAGGCTGCATTGGATCTGGACGGTAAGGAGAATAACGCTGGAAGAGGTGTGTCAATTCTGTAGGTTCGTGGATCTGAGTCGTGTGGCGAATCGCGGTTTCATATTGCACATCGTTACAGCCCCAAAGTTAAGTTCTACTTAGTTATTTTGGTGAAAGTAACTCAAAAGTAATACATGAGTAATGTAACGCATTACAATTCTGAGACAGTAATATTGTAAGGTAATGAATTACTTTTAAAAAACAGTAACAAGTAATACCTAATGTATTACAGTTTGGAAGTAACTTGCACAACACTGCGTATATCCGAGTGAAACAGCTTCTCGAACAAGAAAAAATTCAGGCGATACTGTGATTACATGTTAGTGACGGGTTATCCTGCCCTCACTTAATAAGAGAAGAGACGTTGCGAGGGGGAGGGGAAGTACATAGATAAATCATTTTTAAGAAATACTTCAATCACAGACTGGATGATGCAATTCAGTTATAAACACTGTGAATCTAGTCAAATGTTTAATGTTTTCATAAAAAAAAAATTACACATTTATAACGCTATACTTTGTGGTATATTACCTTGGCAGTTCATTTAAAAAAATAATAAACTGCTGTAAGAGTGTTTCTAATACAATGGCTATGGAAGTTTTGGCAAATTTCACATTAATCTCTCTTATGACTGCTGTAATCAATCTTTCGATATTTTTCCCTCTTTTGGACATTTGTGGAAATACTATCATGGATTTTTTTTTTTCTTTTTAAATTTGGAACAAACAGGAATACACAAATTCACTCATCACTGAGATGCACGGAAATGTGAAAGGTCCCATTGTCAACTTTTAATTCATGCTGACTTTAATTCTAAAAATCATCTTGGTAGATCTGATGTTTTTGAGGGTCCACCAGGAACAGTCATGGTGCCCTTTCAAAAAAAAAAAAAATACTTAAAACTACTAGTATTTTTTCATGTACATGCAAGATCTGATACTCTAGTGAGTTTGTTTAGCTTGAAAGGGGGTTCAAATCCCAACCATGCATCACCACTGCGTGTGTGTGGAAAAGGCAGCCATGACATTTTGTTTGATAGAAAAAATAGATTTTGGAGCAAATTGACATTTGGGCGGATGATAGACAATGATCTGCGAAAAGTATAACTTGATTAGACTAACCAAATTTAGACATGACAAACAGCTGATTTCTATTAAAGCATTTCAGACAAACACATTTTTTACCTGCAATAATTGTGTGACATGATTTTAAAATACGCAAATAATTTCTTCGAAAAGTTGTGTTAAAAAAGAATGGGTTTAAATATTTTGCAAATTAAAACGGAAACTAAAAATATGAAAGCTCAACAAAACATAACATAGTTTTAACAAAGTTCACACGGACTGGGTGTTTCCCTGCAGATTAAAAGCTGCTTGCGAATGCTGGCAATAACTAGCTTACAATAACTATCCATAGTAGTTATTATAAACCATTTTCATAGCAACATTCAGTTGGACTTTTGGACTGAATCAATGAATCAATAATGTCGTCTGAGGTAAAACAAAAAATGGGATATATCACCTAGACAATTAACTAAAATAAACCACCATTGATTGGCTTATTGCCCTCCATCTCACAGGCGCCCCTCTCTGGTTGTCTCCCTGCATAATATCACATGACAGGGAAAAGAACAGTCACCTTGGAAAACAAAAGGTAATAGTTGTTAATCACTTTAATGAGGCATGACAACATCACTGTCCATTTCTCACCCACAGCAAGGGAGCGTGATGGACCCCAACTAGATTAGTGATTAACTGTGTTTGCGTCACA